>MU377121.1:0-95942 GCA_022495195.1 Xylaria digitata
TAAATAGTCACGTGATAAAGCATAGACGATTTTTGTATGGGTTCTAAGGGTGGCCCATTCAATTGGGTGGCCAAGTCAATTGGGGGATGCGTTAGCTATTTTAAGCTTTATTTAAAAAATAAACTAATAATAAAATTGTATTAAATTAGCTTAAAAAAGTTTTTATTTTTTAAATTTAGCTTTAATATAGCAAAAAATAAATAATATTAGTTTTTAATAGCTATAATAATTATATAAACAAAACTTTTTTAGCAACTTATATATTAAACAAAGTATAACTTGTTTTTTATAAGCTTTACTATAATTATATTGTTTAAGCGTTAAACATAAAAGTTTTTAAGTTATTAAAAAAACAGCTTTACAAATACTTTTATAAAAACATTTATATAGTTTTAAAAATACTGCTTTTAAAAAAAAATATAATAAAAGCGTTAACGTATTATATAAGTAAACGGTTTGCACAAGTTAAACGGTCCGGTTTTTATACTTTTGTACGCACCATTTTTTATTACTATTTTTATTACTATTAATAATGGCGCGTACTACAAAAAAAGCAGACTTGCAGCTTATATTATAAGCTTTTTAAAATAACTTAAAATTATTTTTTATTTTTGCAGTAAAAATTTATAGCGTTTTTTATACAACGTTAAGCTGTTAACAACATAGTTATAAGCTAAAACAAATTTTTTTTTTTTTTGCATAAAAATTAATTAACTTTAAAAAAAATACTATTGTATAATATATAATTAATTTAAATTTGCAATTGTTTTTTTTTTAGTTAAACAGTGTTAAAAATATAGCTAACTAACTGTTATATGTATATAACGCATTTAAAGTTAGCATTAACTAAGCTTTAAACTTTATATAATAATAACTAAGCTTTTAAACATGTTTTAATCGAAAAATTAATTATTAACAAATTTTTTATAAAAATTTCGACGTATATTAAAAGTAGTTTAGCTTTATATAAAACATAAAACAAAAATACAATATAATAAAAAAAAATATTTATAATTTTAATAAAACTAGTTTTATTATAAACAAACTATTGTTTAAAATAATTATTATAACGTTTAACTAATATAAAAAACTAAAATTTAGCTAGCAAAACAATTATAATTAATTAAATATATTTTAAAATATTAATTTGTATAAATATGCAGTTTTATTATATATTATTTTAGCAAGCAAAACTTATTTGTTGTTTTAATATATAAACAGCTAATTATTTAGCAATTAAAAAATTATAACTATTAAAAACAGCTAAACAACAAATAAACAAAGTTTAAATTAAATTAAACATTTTAATAAATATATAGCTAATTATATAATAAATAATTATTGCTTATTAATTTTTAACAGCTACAAAAGCTATTATTTTACAAAATTTAAGCTATATTGCAAAAACTATAACATTATTATATTTTGTATGCTTGTTTACTTATTATATTAGCTTTAGCTTTTTAATATTAGTTATTTTAGCTTATTAAAACGCGCGTATAACAAAAAAATTATTAATTTAATTTAAATTTATATTATTTATATTATAAAAAAAGATTTTTTTGCTGCGTTTTATAAAGCATATAAAGCTTTTATAACTAAATTAAATATTTAAATAAGCTTTAAAAAAACTAAACTTGTTTTATATAATTTAAATTATATAATTTTGTAGCTAAAAATTAAATTGCTAACTAAAACATTTTTATAGTTGTTAAATAAGCTTTTGCCTGTTTAATATTTAAAAACCTTTTAAAACGTAATAAAAACGCAATTGCAAGTTTAATATATAAAAAAAAAAATTGTATAATATTAAAATAGCTTACTAACTAATATTTTGTTTGTAATTAATTAAATTATAAAAAGTATAACGCTGTTTATATATTAGGCTGTATTATTAAAAAAAAAGATTGCAACATTATAAAAAACAAATAAAATGTTTAGCTAACGTTGTTGTATAAAAAAAAAACGTATATAAAAAGACGGATTATTTATTATATAAAAAGGATAAGATTTTAAAACTAAGCGGGCTGTTAAAAACTAAATAACAAAGGAAATGCAAGCAAGTAATTGTTATACAAAGAAGAAAATAGCGCGCCAACGGCGTTATAAAACATATAGCAAGCTTAAACATAATGCGTGCACTTGTTAAAACAATATAAAATTATTTAATAAAGATAATTCCAATTAGTTTTAATTAATTTTTTATGTTGTAGTTAAATTATTTAAGTTGTACGTATAAAAGTGTAAAAACTAAACTGTTTAACTTATGCAAACTGTTTACTTGTATAGCACGTTATAATTAATAAAAATTAACGTTTTATTACTTTATATAATAAAAAAAGTTTAAGCAATAGCTAAAATTTATTTATGCAATTAATTAAAGCTGTTATTATTAAAATATATAATGTTAAAAAAAAAAAAAGTAGTTTAAATAAAGCTTAAAACATTAAAATTTTTAGTATTTAATTTTAAATATTATATAAATACGCTTTTAATTAATTAAAATCTTGATAAGTGCTTCTTAAAGTCTGAATAGAATATATGTGTATTAAGTATCTAATGTAAAAAAAAAGAAAAGCCAAGACTCTAAGTTTTAAAAAAAAATCTAATTATAAATATGTATGCCAACTGCCTAGCAGCCGCCAAGCTGTTACAATAGCACACGCGCTGCAGCGCATAAAAATATACCCTTTACAAGGTTGTATCAAACTGCCGGCCACAAAAAAAGACTGCTGCCCTTAGCAATACAAATCTAACATAAACGTTCCTTCAAAAGTTCTTCCGTAGTCTTCTGCAACCTTGTTTCCTTATTTTTTTCGCAGCTTCTTTTATAACCTCTTCTGTTTCTTTCGCAGTTACAATTTTTTTACAAAGCTTTTTTCGCCTTTGCACAAGTTTAGCAGGTTTAATATTTAGCTAAAAACCCATACGTATCCAATACTTTATAAATAATTCCTTACAGTAATATAACTGCTATTTTATTTTCTATTTGTTATACTTGTGTTTTCATCCTTTTTACTTAATTAAGTACTCAAAACTAATCTGTTGACAGTTAGGTCGGTACTATAAAATAGTTTCAACCTTATACACTTCGCCTGCTTTATTGTTAAAATTACTTTGTTTAGCCTTAACAAGCTCTAAAAGCAGCATAAAACAATCAAAAAAATCTTTGCTTTTTAGCACTAAGCTAAAATGTTAAATAAAAATAACCAAATAAATAAAAAAATCGTTAAAAAAATTTAATTTATAAGCCAGTTTGTTAACCCTTTGTTTAACTTTTTAAAGCCTAAACCGTTGCTATAAATACTTTTGCAAAAGCTGTCTTAATAAATAATATTTTTTATAAAATCACAAGTACACTAAGTTGCTTTTATTAAATTTAATATTTTAATGCTTAGCGTTATATTTTCTTTTTATGCTAGCTTTTGCAAAATCTATAGCCAAATATACATTTTATTTTAAATAGTTTTTTAAATACTAAACGTTTTTAAACCTTTTAAGCTAAGCGTTAATAAATATTTTTATTACTTTTAATAGTTAAAATCTAAATAACTATTTGTACGCTATTAATTATATTATTTTAAAATAAGCTGCGTTTAGGTTTTATTATAAAAAAAATATAATATTAATTTAATTTAAGTTTAAATACATAAAATTATAAAATCGAAAAACAGTTTTAATTGTTTAATTTTTTTATTTTAAATAACTGTCTGCTTATAAATAATACGCTATTATTATTAAAAATTTTATGCTTAACGTTTTTTATATACTTTTTTAAAAGTTTAACATAAACTTTTTGTTTTAATTAAAAATAATACTTTTTAAAATGCTTTAATTATATAATAATAATTAGCAGGTTATTACAATTACCTATTTTGCTATATTATA
This sequence comes from Xylaria digitata, assembly GCA_022495195.1. NCBI lineage: Eukaryota > Fungi > Ascomycota > Sordariomycetes > Xylariales > Xylariaceae > Xylaria > Xylaria digitata. The sequence goes on from MU377121.1 coordinate 3,889, forward strand.
TTGTTTGTTTTTTAATATAAAAAAAGTTTGTTTTAATATAAAACAAATAATAGTTAACATAAAGTTATAAGTATTAAAATATAGTTTAATTTTGCTTAATTGTTATAACGTACTAATTAATAAAACTAAAAAAAATGCAAAAATAAAGTTAATTGCTACTATTTGCATAAAAAAATAATTTTTAAAGCGCGTTAACTACATATTACTAATTAGCTGCTGTTTATTAATTTAATTAAAGTTATAAACGTTACAATATTTAATATATTTTTTTATTAACTATATTTTATTAATAATAACGTATAGCTCTAAGTTTTATAATATACGTTTAATGCTATAATAATATTTTTTGTTATACGCTTGCTTTAGTACTGTTTTTACTATTTTATAAAGCACGCAAAGCTGTTACACGCTATTATAAATATTATAAATAAGCCCGTTTAAAATAAGCTTAAATAAATATTTTTGCTTTAAAAACGCAATAACGTTTTTTTTAGCTGTTAAAATTACATTTTTTATATTATTTAAAATACAAGCATATTTATTATTACTTTAATATACTTTTTTAAAGTTTTATAATATAAAGTTATTTATTATAGCTTTTATTATATAATTTATTAAGTTAATATTATTTTAAATTGTATTTAAAACTGCAAGTTCGTTTATTTTTTTCAGCTTTTTGTTTGCTTTAATAATATTAATAACAGTTTTTAAACAACTTAGTGCATTAAGCATATAGTTTAATTATTTAAATAAATAATAAATATATAATTTGTATTATAAAAAGTAAATAAATAAATTAATTAATTATATATTAGCTTTATTGGTTACAAACGTATTTAAAATAGTTTGGTTAACTATTTTTTTTATAAAAAAATAATTTGTTAACATAATAATTAAGCGTTTATTAAAATAAATTATAATTTGCAATTTTTTTGCTGCTTATATTAAGCATGCTATTTTTAGCTTAAAAAGCTTATAACAGTTTTTATTTTTTAATAATAATTTATTTAAATATATTATTAATAAAACGTTAAAGCAGTATATATGCTTTCTTAATACTTAATTATATTTTTTTTTAATATAAAAAACTATTATATTAAAACTTTTTTTATGCAAGCTATTTATTTAGAAAAATAATTTTTATAATAAATTATAATAATATATTATAGTTTTATTATATATAGCGTTTTAAACTGCTTTAAAAAAAGTGATTTTAGCTGCTGTTAGCGCATAATATATAGTTTAAACGTATATTTTGCGTTTGTTTAGCTTTTTGTTTTTTATCCGGCTTTTTTATTATTTTTTAGCAAAAAAAGCTAACTTTTATTTTTGTAAAAGCTTTGCTAGTTTAGTATAATATAAAATAAAATTATAAAAAAACTTTAAAGCGTTTATATATGTTTTAAATGCTTTAAGCTAGCTTAAAAACTTTAGCTTTTAAAAAGCCTTAATATAACTTTTAGTATTAGCTAAACTAAAAGCGTTTATATAAAAACTTAGCAAATTTATAAATAAATAGCTAATAAATAATTTAGTTAGTAATATAGCTATATTATGCTTTTAAAAAAGCTTAAATATTGTGCGCAAATATTTTTTGTACTGTTTAGCTGTTTTTAAAAAAATTATTATGTTATTAATAAAAGCTTAACAATAGTTTTTGTAGTTGCAAAATAAGTTATTTATAAATTGCTATATATATGTAAATATATTATAAAATCTTATTACTGTTATATAATATTGTTTTAAACTATAAAAAGATATAATTATAAATTTGTTGCAATAATTTAAATGCATTAGAAACTAATAAAAAAAAAAAGTAGTATTAATTATTGTTATATAGTGCTTACTGTATAATGCTGTCATAATTTAGGTGCACTACCAACCAAACCACTAATTAGAGTATGTTTTCTCTAACTTTATTTGCCTATATTATTATAATTTATTTAGGTGTGCTCTGCACACTATTTTTTGCTTTTACAAGCTTTAGTCTTATATAAGACCTATTATACAAAATATATATTATATTATACCTAACTTTAAAAAACTTTTTAAAACGTAACAATTTTAAAGCTTTTACTTAAAAGTTATTTATAATATATAACTACTATAGCTTTAAAACAACCAGCTCGCTTTATTTTTTTTATAGAACTTTTATATACAGGTTATTTATAAAATAGCAATAAAACATTTTTAAATAATAACAAAAGCTAAAAGCTTTTGAATTTTTTTAATACTAATACAATAGAACTAAAAAAAGCTTTTATTTAATTATTTTAACAATAAAATGCTTAATTAACTGCTAAGCTCAACAAACTAAAAAAATAATTAAAGTAAAAAAAGCAGTTTATATTAAATTTGTATAAACTGCGTTTTAAAAAAGCATATAAAACAATTATAAAAAAAAAGAAAAAAAAGGTTTTAAAAACTAAAGAATTAAGAAATTTAAAAAACCTTAACAATTTAAACACTTTTTATCGAACTTTTTATTATACTACTTTTTTTAATTAATAACCTAACTTTAGCTATTATACTAAAGATAACCTTTTTAATTTAAAGCTATTTATATTATTATTTTTATTATTATCTTTATTTTTTGATTAAAAAAAGCATTTTTAAAACTAAGTTAAACATAGATTTTATTTACAATATTATTAAAATAAGTATAATAATAAGTTTAATAGCAATATAAACTTAAGCAAGCTATTTAAATTTAAATACTTTTTATTTAAAATAAATTTTATTTATAATAAATAAGTTAAGTAAATTTAAAAGCTAAACTTTATATTTATTAGCTTAATACACAAGTTTTAGCATTATTTTAAACGTATTTTATATATATATAGCAAAATAGATTAAGCTTATAAAAACTAATATTGTAGCTTTATTTAAAGCTTAAACAGCAAAAACTAGCACCAATATAAATATAATTAAAATATATTTTTTGCATAAACTAAAACTTTTATTTGCTAGTTAGCTTTTTTAAAAGCTAATATTAACAGCAAATTAAAAATAGTTAAGCAGCTACTTAATTAAAATTTTAAGACTTTTAACTATTATTTTACCTAAATTAAAAACTAAAAAAGCTATATTATATTACCAAAAGTTTTTTATTACGCTTTAAAATAAAATACTTAATTATTTTAACTTATTATTTATTAAAAAGATTAATATAATAAATGCGGCTATATAACGTTAAAAAATAATAAAACTAATTAAAAAAAATTAAAACTAAAAAAATTTTAAGCAGTTTAAATCTTAAACTAACTTTAAACTAAACAAAAGCTTTTAACAATACTAATACCTAAATAAAAAAGATTATTATTGCTAAAGCTAAAAATACGCTAATATAATTAAAAAGCGCAATAGCTACTACACTAATAATAACTAAAGGGTTTTTAATTAAAATAGCATTAGCAATAAATATAGGCGCTATGCTATAAAGAAATTTTTGTTAAATAGCAACAGCTTTTATTTTTTAGCAGAACGCGCCCGCAATAATAACAACTTGCGTAAAAATTACAAGTTAGCTATAAAAGGTATAAAATGCTTTAATTATAACTAGATAAGGCATATAAGTTATAATTGCCTACAACTTTAAAAAGCTAAAAAGCGAAAAATCTAAAAGATTTAAACTATTTATAACTTAAATAAGTACTGTTTTAAAAATAATAATAATGCTAACTATATTTAATTTAGGTTTTTATTAAAAAGCTATGCAAATAATAGCCAAAAAAAAAATAAGTAGGCTTAGTTTTTAAAAATGTTAAATCTAAATTTAGTTAATAGCTTTATATTTCAACTTTGTAACGTTTTTATATTTTTTGCAATATTTATACTACATTTTTTAAAAAACTTTTTATTTAAACTTATGCTAATTTAAATTTATATGCTAAATACAATTGCGTTAGCTATACCTTTGCTTTTTATTATAAATTAAAAAAAGCTTTTTTTTGTACTTATTTTTTATAATATGTTATTAATAACACTTTTTTTATTTATAGCGCTTATTAAATTCTTTATAAATTAACTAACAGCTATAAAGTTATTTAAAAATTTTGCTGCGCTTATATTGCTATTAATAAAAATAACAAACTTAAAAGCAGTTTTGTTTTGCTATTTTAATTAACTTTAAAAAATTAAAGTATTATATTAAACTTAAGCTTTAATTAATAGTATTTTAAACTACAGTTAAAACATTTTAAATTAGTAACAGCTTTTTAATTTGCAAAAGCTTATTACAATTAAAAGTTTTGTTAAATAATTATTTAATTGCCTAAATCTGTATGGCTTAAAAAAGTGGAGTTATTTTTAACTTAGTTAGAATTTAAAAAAGTTCTAGCTAAGTTTTATAACCTAGCTGATTTTTTTAGTAATAATAAAGCTAGCTTACTTTTTTATTTTAAACGTAATAATTTTATAATAAACTTGCAAAATAATACTACAGTTTCTTATTATTTTATATATTTTTTAGCATAAAATAAGCTAACAGCTTTATAAATTTAGCTTAATAAAATATTAAAAAGTAAAAAAATACGCAAATTTAAAAGTTTTGCAAACGCTTTAATTTTTTTTATACTTAAGAAAAATAGAAGTTTACGCTTATATGTTAACTATAAAAGACTTAATAAGGTTACAGTAAAAAATTGCTTTACTTTTTATTTTATTTTAAAAATGTTAAATAAGCTGTTTTATATTAAAGTCTTTATTAAAATCGATTTTAAAAACGCTTATTATTATATATAAATTAAAGAGGAAAATAAGTAAAAAACAGCTTTTTGTATTAAATATAGTTATTACAAATTTTTTGTTATGCTTATAGGTTTATATAATACTTTTGCTACTTTTTAGAATTATATATAAAAAGCATTTAATAATATTTTAAATATTTTTTGTTTTGTATATATAAATAATATATTTATGTTTTTAATAAACAAAGAGTTTTATATAAAACATATATAAAACGTTATTTAAAGACTATAAAAAGCAGAACTATATGCTAAACTTTTTAAATGCTAGTTTTATTAAAAAAAACTTAACTTTTTAAAATATGTTATTTTTAGCAAAAAAGTTAAAATAAACTTTAGCTGTGTTAACACTATTTAGGATTAGCTATTTTTTTGTTTTTATTATAAGCTATAGAAATTCTTAAGGTTTTGTAACTTTTACTGCTGCTTTATTAAAAAGTATTTTTAGGTTATAGCTTTATTAACTAAGTATTTAAAACAAGGTATAACTAAAACAAAAAAAAGTTAAATCTTATTAAATAGTTTAGCGTATGCAGCTTTTAATAAGCTAAAAGACTTATTTAAAAAGGCTATTTTTTTTATATATTTTGATTTTAAAAAGCAAATATTAGTAAAAACTGATTTTTTTAAAGTAGCGCTAGCAAAAATATTATTATAAAGAAATAATTAAAAATAGTAATAACTTGTTTTGTTTTATTTTTACATGTTTAGCAATATAAAAACAAAATATAATGTTTTTAATTAAGAAATGTTTGTTATTATAAAATGCTTTAAGCATTGGCGGCACTATTTATAAAGAAGCAAATTATTTGTTAAGGTTTTAACTAATTATACTAATTTATAAGCTTTTATAAAAACGCTTAAATTAAATAGCAAATAAGCTTAATAATATATATATTTAGCTTTTTTTAACTTTATTATTAAATATAAAAAAAGTAAGCAAAATAAGGCCGATATACCTTTGCGCCGCTTTAATTATATAGTTTACAGGGCCCAAAATGCTAATTTATTCCTTTTGTTAAAACGGAAAATTAAAATAGCTAATACTAAAATAGAAAACCATATCTTTAAAACTTTTGCAAAAAAAATTTTTGCTATTAAATCGGCTGCAGAACGTATTATTTTTATACAAGCAATTATATATTATTGCGTATATATAGCTATAAGTAATAAGAACTTTTAAAACTTAAAAATTTAATAAAGTTTATAAGACTTAATTTTCTAGATTTAAAAAAAAGATTTTGAGTATTGTTAGCTATATAAGCAATTTTAAAGTAAACAGTTTGTAAAGCTTTAATAGTTTATTAAAAAATCTTTATTGCAATATAAAAATAAAACTTATATTTTTTTTAAAAAATTAATTTATTTTTAGTTTATTAAGCTGTATTATAATAACTTTATAGCTAAATACTTTGGTTAAAATTATATATTAGAACTATTATAGCAAAAGTTTTACTAGCAGACTATAAAAGTGAATGTTTATAACTATATAATTAGATATGTTATTTGTTTTAAATTTAAAGCGAAACATTATTAAAAATATAGTGCTTTAGATGCTTTTTTAATATTTACTAGCTTTATAAAAAAATTATTTATAAACTTTATTATTAAGTTATTTAAAACATTTTATTATAAAACTATTGTTAACGCAATATTTATAATAGTTAACCGATTTATTAAACTTATATATTTATTTCTTGTTAACATTATTATTACTGTTATTTAGTTAGCAGTTTTATTTTATAAAAAAATAAAATGTTGTTTTAAAGTTTTTATAAGTATAGTTTTTAATAAAGATTTTGTTTTTATTAGTTAGTTTTAGTTAGATTTATGCTACTATTTTAAAATTAAAAAAAGACTTTTGATTGCGTTTTATTTTTAAATTAACAGCTAAACCAAAAAAATAAACTAAATTATAAAAAGCTATTTTTAATGCTTTGTTAATAATAAACAAACCAATTGGCCTTAGCTATTGCTACAAGCTTTTTTTGTAATAAATATAGCTATTAATAGCACTATTAGAAAGTTGCTTTTTAAAGCATTATATAAATATATTTTAGAATTTAAACCTTTTGTTAAAAACAATTTTATTTTAAAAAAAGTACTATTAGTATAAAACTGGCTATACAAATTAAAAACTATTTGTAACAAATTAATAAATTAATAGCGCAATATAATTAAAAAATATATAAAGAATTATAACGTTAAACATATTTTTAGAAGTTTTTGTACTAAAGAATTAATAGCTTTATTAACTTAAAACTTTAAATTTTAAAATTGCAAGTTAGTTTTTAAGTTTATTAGATTTTTTAGGATCTTAAAGACGGTTAGATTATAGGCGTATTGCCTAATACTTTTATATTAATATAATCGAATTTATAACGTATTTTTTGTACAGTTATTAAAACTTTGGACAGCTAAAACCTTAAACACTTTACTTATGCCTATATTAAAAGATGCTAAAAACAAATAAGAAATAGAAAATATAGTAAAAAAAATAATATACTAAAGTGAACTGTATTATAAAGTTAAGTAGAAAAGCTAGCTAAATAAATATAATTAGTAGGTATTAGCTATTAATATTACTGCTTTTATATTTATTAAAAAATTTAAAAAACAATAAAGTTATAAGGGAAAATAATAAAAATTAAGGCTATTTAGGCCGGCGTTTTTGGTACAAAAAGACTTTAAGGCCAAGTTAATTAATTTTTAACAAACTTTTAAAACACTGGTTTTAAAAAACGCTAGCAGAATTTAAAATTTTAGCATAGTAAAAATCGAACTTATTTTTTTAAACTTTAAAAATGTCTACGCTTTATTAATAAGCTATACGTTAACTAGATTTAATTTTACTTAGTATTAAACTTAAGTATATTATTATGTTTTAACTTATTGTTATAAGCATTTTAAAACGCGTTATTAATGTTAGCTTTAATAAAATTTTTAACTTTTTTAGCAAATTGTTTTATTATTAAATATTAAGCAGTATAACTAGTGTTTAAAAACTAAAAACGTAATATAGTTGCTTAATAATATTAAGTGCGCTGTTTTGCAGTTTAAGCAAGTTAGCTTTAAATATAAAATAAAGATTATAATAATTATTAATAGCGCTAGCAGCAATAAAAAAAATAAATAAACGTATTAAACAGCGTTATTTAATTATATATGCTTTATAAGCCAGAAAATGCTTTTAATTATATTTAAGTTAGCAAAATAAAATAAATAAAATAAAAAGAAATATAATTATTTTGCTATTTTTAATTTTACTAATTATATTATACATAGCTTAATAAACTGTAAAAAAATAGTAAAAACTTTAAAAAAGCTGAAATTAGGCGGCTGCAATTTTTTTGCGATAAGCTTTTAAACCTGCTTAAAAAATATTGGCATTTGCATTAGTTTTAACTAGCAAAGCAAAATTGTTATTATTAATATAACAAGCTTAAAACATATATTTGTTTTATTTAAAAAGTTTTAATATTTAAACGGCTTTAAATTGCATTATAAAAAAAATCTAAATTATAAGCAGCAATTTGTATAAAAAAATAGTATAAAACAACTTATAGCTTAATAAGTTTTATAGCTTTTGCTGCAGCTAGTATAAAAAAACAAAGTTGTTTTTTTATATATATATAAGACCTTTAAAAGCAAGCTAGCCTAAAATTAAAACGTATGCGCTACAGTACTTTAATATTAATAATATACAAAAGAATTAGTTATATAAAAAAGCTTTTTATAACAGCTAAACTTATATTAGCGCGCTTAACAAGTTTAATAATGCTAACAACAAAAAGGCATAATAAAAAAATGATAAACAATAAAAGCAGTAATTTAAATAAAAAAAATAAATAAATAAAGCTTGAAAAAAATTAAAACAGAAGTGTAATCGGCAGCAACTGTAGCTAAAACTAACAAGAAATGCTAGCAGCAGCTAAAAAGAAAAAAGAAAAAAAAAAAAAAAAAAAAGAAAAATATAACAAGCTATATACTTTGTTTTTAAATCAGCTTGCTAAATAATTTGCGTTTAAGGCAACGCGTTATTATAGGCCTAAGTATTTAAAAATTATTTAAAATGCGCAGAATTTTTTTATTGGCTAGAAATTTCTATTGTTTACACCAGTTTTTTTATTGTTTACACCTATTTTTTATTAATTTTAATTAATTTCTAGCTTTTAATTCTATATTATACTCTGTTATAATTTTATTTCTAATTATATTAGCACTACTTATAACAACATTTAACCTTATACTTAGGTTAGAACAACCTACTATAAAAAAAAAAAATAATTGTTATAATTTAGGTGTACTACCAACTAAACTATTAATTAAAGTATGTTTTTTCTAACTTTATTTGCTTATATTATTATAATTTATTTAGGTGTGCTTTGCACACTATTCTTTGCTTTTATAAGCTTTAGTTTTGTATAAGACCTACTATATGGAATATATATTATATTGTACCTGACCTTAAAAGACTTCTTAAAATGTAACAAATGCTGTAATAACTTTTGTTTGCAAAAGTAATAAGTAGCTGTTAGGCATTGCTACTTTATTAATATTATATATATTAACAACTATTTGGCTTTTTTGCTTTATTGTTTTAAGAGTTAAAGATGTGCGGTTTAGAACGCTGCGTTAAGCAATGAATAAAGAATGCGCAAATGGCGTTGGGCTATTTATTTAGTTTATTTTTTTTTGTTTATATAACTTATTGTTTTAATTGTTAAAAACTATTATGTTTTTATAGTTTAATAGGTATATATAGTTGCGCAGCTTGTAATTTTGGTTTTGCTAACCTTTTATTAAAAAGATTTTTATTTGTTAGTTAAGCAGTATATTTATTGTGCTTTTATTTTTTTAAATGTTAAAAGATTTAGTAATTTTTTAAAACTTTTTAGCTAATAAGGCTTGCTTTATATAAATATAAATACCGGTTTTAGTTACAATTTTAAGAAGGTTGTATGGTTTTTTAATGCTTAAAGCTGATTAAACATTGGGAATTTTGGGGCGTGGTTCTTTTTTGTGCGGTGCAGGTTTGATGTAACTGGTTTTGTTTGCTTTGTTGATTATTGCTTTTACTTAGTTTGTGAGCGGTGTTTTTAAAGTAAATATGGCTGGGTGCTTGGTGGCTAGATCGGCAATCTTATTAAAGGTTAACGCGTTCTTGGGCGGGGTTGACTTTGTAGCAATGGCGGTAGCTATAGGGGTTAGGTTAAATTCACTATTTATGCTTACTGTTAGCAGTGGTAGCTTATTATGTATAAGTAGAAAAGCTTTTGTGGGGGTTATTGTTAGATATAAGCGACGGCATGCAATTGGGTTGAATGTGTTGTATTGATTAATGTGTTAATATAAGTGTTATATAGTAGTAACTGCGTCTGTAGGCAGAATTGTATAAAGGCTTCTGTTATCCTAACATAGGTCTGTTATTAAATACCTTTTTAATTAATATACCAAATAAGATCATATTCCTTATATCTAACACACCCTTTTAAGAAGCACCCTTTAAAAAATAATTCTTACAACTAAAAGCTTATAACAATAACTTTTTGCAACCTTATAAAACTAAAATACTTTTTTTAATTAATTAGTTATCTATATATCAGACTTTTTTTCTTTTAATAAATTTTTTAACATTTCTTATTTTTTTTTAAATATTTTTTGTAATTTCCGCTGTTTTTAAATGTTTTTAATATTTACAAAGTTAAACTGCTTTAAAAAAATGTTTCATTTTTCTTTAAAAAAAGCTTTAGTTAAGCTATCAGCAATTATATTGTTTATAAAAATATATTTAACTTTAAAAGTTTTATTAATAACTTCTTAACGTAGCCAATAATTATAAATATTAACATAGCATAACTTTGTACATAACATAGCAATGTTTTTGGTTACTAAATCAATAGTTTACTAATTATTATACTAAATCCAAATCTGCTTATTATTTAAAATAATTTTTAGTTTTTTAATTAATTAGCTAATAAACATAAATTCTTTAGCTGCTTAAGTTAACACAAATAATTCAGCTTTAGTAATTAATATAATTATAATATTCTGTTTATTAGCTCTTTATTTAATAACACTTTTAAAAAGCTTTATTATATAAGCCTATAAACTTTTGCAATCAATAATATTATTTGCAAACAAAAAATCGCTAGCAACTACAAAGTCATTTTTATTTCCAAATTAAAAAGCATAATATTAAATAGTTTTAAAATAATCAAGTAAGCAATTAACAAAGCTGTAATAGTTTAGCCTAAAATTTAAATTAAAACAAAATAGCTATAAAGCTTTAAAAGCAATATCTAGCCAAATAATTACTGCTCTATACATAATTAAACCTATTTTTTTTTAATAGCTATAAATCTTTTGCTTAATAGCTATTTAATTATAAAAGCTTAACTTTTCTGCTTTTATAAATATATATATTTTATACAAAACATTCTTGTCTTTAAGCTTAACGATTTTTTTAATATATAAAGATTAAAATAGCCAAATTAAACCCTTGTTATAATTTTTAATTACTTTTATATCAAAAAACCAAAAAAAGTTGTTTCTACTAGTTATTTAGTAACAACGCTTTAGTTTAAAAATAACATGTTAAATAATTGTCTCTTTATGCTTTTCGTAAACTAAAACTATATTATTTATATAAATAAAAATTAAAACACCCTGTTTAAAATAACAACATAGCTTATAAAAAACAGCTTTATAGCTTATAAATTTTAAAAATTAAATAAGCTTACGCTGCTATAGCAACAAAAACTCTTTAAAGCTATATAACGCTTAAAATAATCGAAATAAAGTCTATAGTTTGCAATACCTTAAAAGCATATGCATATAAATTTCTTTGTTAAATTTAGCGTTTATAAATACGTTTACTGCATTATATTGTTTTAATTTAAAATTAAACTTAGCTGCAATAGCTATCAAAATTCAAAAAGATTGTTCTGCTAAAATTAATACATAAATATTTTCTTTTTTGTTAATAAACTATTAGTTTCTTTATACAACAAGCTTAGCTTTACACTTTTAATAATAACTATGCTTATTAAACTTATAAACATATACCTACATATAATCTAAAGTTAGCTTTTTATAAGTAATACGTATATTAACTTCTTTTTATATATTTATATCTATATAGCTCTAAAAATATAACTTTTCAGCCTGCCTAAAATGCTTTCTTATAAAATAAGTACTTAAAGCCTTATGCTACTTTAAAAATAATAAAAAGTTTTAACAATAGATTTTAAACTTAGCTTAAAAAAGCTTTGTTAAATTTAACATTAAAAAAGCCAAAATATTTTATAAACTAAATTTTAAAACGTTTAACGCTAAAAAAGCTAACGTATTTTATAAGCTAGATTTAAATACGTTTAACGCTAAAAAAGCTAAAGCATTTCATAAGCTAAATTTAAAAGCTTAAAAATTTTTTTGCAAAATATTTTCTAGCAATATAAAAAATGCAAGCCCTTTGTTTTAGCAAGATTTTAGTTTGCTACTAAAATAGCTTAAAAATCTTTTTAAAAATCTAACTTTATTAGCTTTGCTTACTAGCATGCTATACCTTAACTTTGCAATTATTAGGCGTTTTGTATTAAACATAACTTCTTAGCAACTCTTACATGCTATAACTTTAAAAAAAGTTATATAATAACTTCTTTTAAACTTCGAAATTAAATTAAACAACCTAATAATTTTATTAAAATTTTTTCTTTAGCTAGCTTTTTTAATTATAGCGCTAAAAAAAGCACAGTAATCAAAAAATTTAAAAAAAATAAAATATAAAGCAAAAATTGCCTTAGTATACAAATAATTAGTTCTTACCAGCAAATCTAGTTCTAAATCCTTATTTTTGCTAATATTGTTTTTAGCTTCTGCTTTTTCAGCCAGATCAATCAGTACATACACCTTTTAATCCTTATAAAAATTAATAAAAAGCTGCTAAATAGTTTTTAAATAGATTTAATAAATAATTTTAGCAACTAAAGCCTTAAACTTTTTATTAGTAGTCTTTAAAAAGTTATCTTTTAAAAATTTAATATTTTTTAAAAAAATAGTGTTCTTATTAAATATAACGTTCTTAATTACAATAATCTTATTAGTCTTTAGTAGCCAGATTTAATAAATAATAAATAATTAATATTTAAAAAAATAGCTAATCCAAGCCTTTAAATCAAGTTTCCTTTGTTTATTTGTTTTTTATTATATATTTAATATTATTGCAAAAGCTTTGCATTTATAAACCTTAAAATAAAATAATATAAATATTTTGCTTTTCTTACAATACTGTTTTACATTTAAAAATAGTTATAAAACTTCTTATATAAAGTTCTTTAATTATATAAATATTTAAGCGTTTAGTTATACAAATAAACAACAGCTTTAACAATCTTTACCTATAAATAAGTCGGTAGCTTTAATTTATTTCTTATAAATCTTGCCTTATTTTTAATAACACCCCCTAATTTTTTAACGCTTTTATTAAATGCTTAAATATTAAAAAAAAACATTTTAAAAATAATCCTTTTAATAGTTTAAAAATGCTAAGCAAATTCTAACGTACTGTTTATATTTGTAATCATTTTATTATTGCATTTAATAATTAATACCTTAGTTTTATAATAATCTTTTAAATGCTTAATTAAATAACTAAATGCAATTTTAATTAATAAATATGTTTAATTATATAAATAATAATTAAAAGTAAAGCTAAAAAAACAGTTTATTATAAGCATTACATACTATTTTGCACCTTTATTCTTTTTAAAATTTTCAAAGTTGTAAAAATTAATAGCCAAACGTGTTCTAGCTATTATTAGCTTTTTTTTAAATAATTTGTTAATTTGGCGCTTAATTTTAAACATATTATACATGTTATATTAAGCAGTCTTAATTTTGTTACTACTATTAAAAGCTTGGCACATTTTTACTCCTTAAAATAAAGCTACTAAATGTTGCAATGTTTTAAGTTCTAAATATCTTATCTTAAAATACTATTAAAATAGGTCCCTTTGCAAAAATAGTTTCTCTATATATAAGTTAAGCTTGTTGCACCTTATATAAAAAGCAGTTTTTTTAAATAACAAAAAGAAATATTTTATTACAAACTAATCAAGTTAGTTTTATAAACAGCAAAATATTAAGCTGTCTCTTTATTAAAAAAAATTAGTAAATAGCTTGTTATTTTACTAATACTTTAACCTATTAAATATATATAAAAATACTAAATTAGTAGCTATATTTAAGCAATAAGCTATATTATAAAATCGATAAACTTCTAGTCCTTTTGGTTTTTAAACTTAAATATCAACTTTTTTAAAGCCTTCGATAAAAATAACTTTATTTTCTGCATATACTGCATTATAAGAATTAGCTCTTTTAAAATTTAAAAACCTGCTAATTTTGTTAAATATATATATAGTTATTTCTAAGTCAAAAATAGCTAAATTCTTTAATCTATAAATTATTTTTGTTTTGTTACCTGCTATAAAAGCTGTTTAAGCAAATCTTTTTAATAATTAGTTTATTTTAATTTTTAACTTATTTTGCTTTGCTTTTTTTTTTCAGATTTGTTTAATCTCTTTAACTAGCTCTAAGTCTAACTTTAAAAGCTTTTAAACTATTTTTTAAACAGTCCGATTTAATATAAACTTTTTAAAAGCATGTTTTAAAAAAGCGTACTAACACCTTTTTAACGTATAAATCTAAATACAAAGCTTGCACTTTATATTACTTATATTTATGTTTATATAAAGTTTTTTGCTTATAAAACCTAATATTTGTTTTTATAATCCTTTTTTTCGAAAAGCGTATGCTTTACCTTTTTTTGCTGCCTTAAACTAACTATTTAAATCTTTAACTTTAATAAAATTGCTAATTTTTTTAGTATTATTATACGTATAAAAGCTTTTTTTATATAGTTTTTTTTTAGTTAGCTTGCTTTAAACAAACAATTAAATGCTTGCTTTATCTTTAAAGTCTAATACAATCTTTATATAGTTTAAAGTCTTTTTTTTAATTTTTAGCTTATTGGTTTGCTTAAACGCTATAACCTATTTTAAATAGCTAGTTTTTAAAACCTTTTTCAGGTTTGTAACAATATTATAAAACTTTGTAAAATCAGTAGCTTTATACTTTATTGCAATAGCTAGCTTTCTTTTTCATTTTGTTGCCCAAGTTTTTAAGTCTTTTAATAGTTTTTTAGCGCTGTTGTTAATAAAAAATTTATAATTTAGCTGTACTTAATACATAAAGCTACTTTTAAAATATGCTTTAATAATACTTAGCTTTTTATATTAAACATTTAATATGTTTATAAACTTTAATAAAATGTTTTTATAGTTTTAAAACACTGTTTTAAATATTTAATTTTTTAACTAGTTAATAAACTTTATTAAATCTGTATATTTATATATTCAAACGTTATAATTATTTAAGTCTATATTATAAGGGTTTTTTTTAACAGCTATTATTTTAGTTATACTTTGTAAAAATTTTAAATCTATTGTTTTATAATTTACAGTCGAAAAAAATCTTGTAGCTAATGCTAATGTTGCTGCTTTTAAATAGTTTTTAATCTTAAGCATAATTAGTCGCTTTAGCTATAATATTTTCAACTTAAGATTTAGTATAATATAATTTTATAAATCTAAACCGACTGCTTTGCTTTTAAGCTTTTTATTCCAAAAGTAAAAGTTGTTCGCGTTCTTAAGCGCAATTTTGGCGTCTTAATTAATTGGTTTTTGCATATTAATCGCTTAATTAGGCTAATAGCCATTTAATCAATAATTTAATATAGCAATAAAACTCTTAATTGTTAAATATAAGCGACAGCATATAATTAGGTTAAATGTGTTATATTAATTAATGTGTTAATATAGGTGTTATATAATAGTAACTGCGTCTGTAAGCAGAATTGTATGAGGGCCCCTGTCATCCTAACATAGGTCCGTTATTAAATACCCTTTCAGTCAATATACCGAATAAGATCATATCCCTTATATTTAACAGTTATAGCTGTTTTAGTACTTAGGGTCACACTTATGTTTTAGGTTACTGATATACTGTTTATTATATTTGCTTCTGTAAAGGCGGCAAAAAAAAAAGCCTTTAACGCTTTTTTTAATAAAACGTTAAAGTGTCTAGAGTTTTTGTTTTTGCAAATCTGTTTTACTTTTGTATTTTTGTTTATTATGACTTGCTTAAGTGAGCTATTTCTTAATAGCATTATTTGTAGCATTTTTGTGTTAACTAAAGTATTTATAGCTGCTGGAATGTTTTTAACAGCTATAAAACAAAAGTTGTAGTTAGTTAGCAATAGCTTATAATCTATTTTTATAAAAGCGGATTTGCTGCTTTTTAAACTAATTTTTTTTTATGTTGTTACTTTTTGCATATATTTATGTTTTTAAGCTACTGCTTAAAATTTTATTTAAAAATTTTTTAAAGTAAAAAATGTAATAATGTTTGTATTAAAATCGATGTTTGCTTTATAAAGAATAAGAAAGTTGTTAGCTAAAATTGTGCTAGCAGGCAACTTGTTAACTATAAATGCTTTTTTTTTAAACATTTATAAAGCTGGGTTGTTATTAACGTTAGTTTTTTTGCAATAAAACTTAAACGTAGCTTTTTTTAAATATTTAACTTTTTTAAAGCTTAGTTTTTTAGTTTAATAATTGCATTTTTTAATAGTATGCTTTAGTTAGCTAAAAACATTTTTTAATATATATAAGTTTTTTAATTTTAAGTTGCTATATATTTTTATGTTCTGTTTGGTTTTAGATTTTTTGATTTTAAACTAAAAGTATAAATATTAGAAATATTTAAAATCTTTTTTTGTATTGCATGCTAGTGCTGTTTTAGCTTTAAGCTTAGTATTTAATACTGGTTTTTTAGCCGGCTAAGGCTTTTTAGTTATTTAAGGCTTTTTAAATTTTTTTTGCTTTTTTTTTTAGCGTAGTATAATTGCTGCTTTTTATATAATATTTTTTAGCGCTTGTAGGCATTGCGCAATATGTTTAAACAGTTGATTGTAAAAAGCAAACAATATATTATAATAATTACAAATTCTTTTATTAATGTTTAAAAGAAATTAGGTCGGAAGAATTATAAGGCTAATTAGCTTTTTTAACTTTATTTTCGATTTATATGTTTGCAAATAATTGTTTTATATTAATTGCAACTTAAAAATGTTATAATATTAATAATAAGTAAAGTTAGAATTAATTATATAATATGTTTTAGCAATATAGTAAGTTTGTTTGTTTTTTAATAAATAACTGTTAAAGCAATAATCTGCGTTAGTTGTAAAATAAATATTTAATATATAATTATTTTTCTTATTGCAGCTAGTGTTTTAGCAATAATTGTTGTTGCAGTTGCAACTTAAATCGCGCTTATTAAAATTATGCTAGTAACTGCTTCGTTAGCAATTTTTGTTTTGATTATTATGTTTGTTATAGCTATTATTTTTTTGGAAATAGTCTGTTGATCTATTATAGCTACTATATTTGTTATTGCTATAATTGTTATTGCTTAAACAATTGTTTAAAGAACAATATAGGCTATATAAAAGGCAATAAGTGTTGCTTGTTTTTTAGTACTGGTTATTATGTTGCTAATAGTTTTAATTATTTTAATTGTTTTAATAACAGTTAAATAACTAGTTTTTAAACTAATTGCGTTAATTGCTATAATAACTTTTATAATTGCCTTAATTGTTGTTTTAATATTTGCGTTATAAAAAACTAAATTATTTTAAAAATTGTATAAAGCAAACAAATAAAAATATGTTTAAATGTTTTGTTGTTAACTTATTACTTAGGTATTTTTTAGCAAAATTTTATAAATCGCTTTAAATTTTTTTAATTTTGCGTATATATAATTCTAATAACTGTTTAAATTGGGGTGGCTTTAAAAACTATTTAATTTTTAGCTTTATGCTGTTTTAGATTTAGGTTATTATATTTTGTTAGTTTTTGTTATTTTTGCTAAGAATTTTTATAGTTTGTGTATACCTAAGCTTTTTCTGCATATATTAAAGTATGGCGTGCTTATTTTAGTAAATGTTATATAATATAAGCTCTTTTTGCTTAAAACGCTTTATAGCTATACTAATGTTTATTATAAAACGTTTTTTAAATGTTTTTATTATTTTTTGCAAGCTATTAACGTTTATTGTTGTTTTTTTTGTTAAAATAACTTTGTTGTTTTATTATAATAAAGCGAAGCTTGTTAATAAAATAAAAAACATTAAAACTATTTGTTTTTTGTTTACGTATTTTGTTTTTAAATTAGCTTTAAAAAAGTTTAAACAGTTAGAAAAAGAGTACACGTTTATAAAAATAACGTTTTTTTTTTTAGTAATAACGCTTAGGTTATTTGGGTTGTTATACGCTAAATTAAAAGTTTTAATGTTTTTATGTTTAAGTTTGCTAAACTTGGTGTTATTAGGTTTGCAATTTAGGTTAAAGCTACGTTTAGAGCTTTTTTTGCAGAGTTGGTTGTTATTATTTGATTTACTAGAGCTAAAACTGTTGCTAGAGCTAGAATTGTTTTTTTGCTAATTTTGTGCTGCTTTAATACTTTTGCTTTTGCTTTTGCTTTTGTTTTGCTAGTTTTTTTAGTTTTGTAAGGGTTGCTTACTTTATAATAACTGCTGATTTTGTAGTTATAAGTTTCGTACTTTTTTATTAGGTAAAAAGTTGAAGCTTTTTATAAAAAGCATTTTTATATTTTTAAGCAAACGTATTATTAAATTAAGTTTTTAGTTGCGTTTGCTTAATAGTTTTATTTGGTTGTATAACAAAGTGCTTAACATATTTATACTAGTATTTATATTAATAACTTTGTTGCTTACAGCGTAAATAGCTTTTTTGTATTTTTTATTTTTATAGTATAAATATTTTACTGTTTTAATGTTAACTCCAAACTTTTTAAGTTAGCTAGGTTAGCTGGTGTCCGCTTTTATTATACTACTTTTTGTTTTTATTAACAAGCTAGCTTATAATTTAAACTTAGTTAAAAGGCTAAGCCTAAGCAAAAAAGCCTGCGTAAAAGGGTTTAAGGCGCTTTTAGGTGCTTTAAATATGGCCGCAGCTATATAGAACTTGCTAAATGTTTATTATGTTTATTAAAAATGGTGCAGGGTGAACTATAGGTAAAAAATAAAATAAAATAAAAAGGTAACTTGCGCTAGACTAGCTAAAAAAGATATTTGTTATGTTTGCTAAAGCAGAATATAAAGGTATATTGTTAAGCTTATTTTGCGCTGGAGGTTGCTTGCAAATAAAAGCTAATACGTTTATGCGTCTGCACTGCGTAATAATAGGCTAGCCGAAGCCTGCACTTTTGTTATTTAGCTAACAAAAGGTTGTATTTATATTAACAGTTTTAAATTAGCTTTTAACTGTTTTAAATTTAATAAAAAGTGTAATTAATGCTTAAAAGTATTTTTAAAAGAAATATTAATAGTTAATAGTTTTTATAACAAAAAAAATAGTTTTGTAACAAAAATGCCTTATAATAAAATAAAATGGTTTGGTTTAACGGATTAAAATAAGAATAAAATGGTTTTTATAACAAAACTTAAATAAAAGGCATTAGTTTAATAAATGCTTTTTAAGGTTTAAATAGAATATATGTATATTAAGTATTTAATGTAAAAAAAAAAAAAAGCCAAGACTTTAGGTTTTGGAAAAAGATTTAATTATAAACATATGTGCTAACTGCTTGGCAGCCGCCAGGCTGTTACAATAGTATACGCGCCGTAGCGCGTAAAGATACACCCCCTACGGGGTTGTATCAAATCTTTAATAAAGTTGTTAAAAATTTGTTACAAATTATACTGCTTTTAATATGTTAACGCAAAAGTTAATTATTTAAAAAGCTTTAAAAGCTTTTAATTATTAAGCTAAAAAAATTACGTTTTTTAAAACACAAGTTTAAAGCTTTAAAACAAAAGTCTTAAAATCGGTTAAAAAAAAGCAAAAAAAAGTAAAACTAGCGCTTAAAAAAAAGTTTGCAATAATATTAAACGTATGCTAAATTAAACAAAAACTAAAACGTAAAGCTATTTATAAAAACAAAGCGGTCGATTATAAAATGCTTAAAAACTATAAAAAAGCTTATTAAAACGATTACAAAAAATAAATCGGAAATTAAAAACTGTATTATAATTAAAAACGTTTAAAAACAACGTTTGCAATCGTTTTTGTTAAAATAATTGGTTTTAATAAAGTGGTAGTGTTAGTATACGGGGTGGCCCGTGAGGGTCTGGCCCGGGGCCCTTGCGTTTTGCTTATTAACAGAAAATCTTTCCGGATCACTTTGAGGCTAGACGAGATTCTGCGCAGACTGCGTTATCAAGACAACCCTCGGAAGATTTGGGTTGACGCTATTTGTATTAATCAATTAGATCTGGAAGAGAAAGGTCACCAAGTACGTGTCATGAGAACCATTTATTCCAAGACACTGAAAAGTATCATCTGGTTGGGTGACATTCCCAATAAAAAATTACCTCAATTCTTTGGAGAGGAAAATCCCGTTGAGATTCGTGTCCAAGGCAGTTTGGTGGATCAATGGGATCTCTCCACTATCCTTGAGGAGGTCCTCAAGTATCAAGACACTAGTGATTGGGACAAAAGGCGTTTCACATTAAGCGCTATGCTTGTTCATTGTGTGAATATTATTAGAAAGCACGAGTGGTAGGAGAGAGTGTGGACGATACAAAAGGCTGTGTTGCCACCCAATGAACGCATTATTTGGTTTTGCGACCACACTTTCTCTTTCGGTACCGTCATGTCGGCTATCGATACTGCTGCTGGTATATATACCGCACTTCAAAATACAGACTTCCCGTCAGCTTCCGGTGAGAACATATATCTCCCCCAGACCACTAAGCCAGGCACAAGCCAAGCAGTTAATCTTCTGGCTATCTGAGGCATGCAACGAATAGTACCGAAGCTAACGTGAAATCGTCATAGTGCAGTCACATATGCGTAGCGAGGTCATGCTAGGAAGCATCGACCGGCATGAAAGTACAGGAAATGAAAGGCTCGTTCGTTTCCTTCGCAGTAAAGGATCGTCAGGGGATATACAGCAAAGCTTACTTGTGTGGTACCTCCAACAAGTACGTGCTCACCGCGCTACAAACCCATGTGATAAGATATTCGCGTTGGAGTCTCTTGTTTTTAAAAGCGCAGGACGGCTTATCAACGTGAACTACGATGAACCTACTGAAGCTGTTTTCAGACGTATCACAGCTCGGTTCTTCAATATGATTGTCCCTTTTGGAGGACTCGAATACGACTTACTCATTGAAAGTCATCATAGCCAGGGCGAAAACCCACCATATCCATCTTGGGTTTACGACTTCGCACATTCCAGAGCAGGCAGGGAGAATTCATCTGTGGAAATGACATATAATGAGTTTCTTTATAGACTGGAGAATCTCCACCCTCTATTTGGCCCTTTCGTGGAGAAGGCTACAAGTTTCGCAAGTCCGAAGACCCTTTTCTGCTCTGGTGTCTCTGCGAGTCCGATCCAGGACACATTCTTGGTTCAAGACATGACTTGGTATTCCGTCGAAGATGTACGCTAATTCTTCCAAGATGTGATTGAATGGTGGGAGCTGTCTATCGCTGGGCGTCAGCGCAAACGGCAAACAAATATAAAAAACACAACAACAGCAAATAAAGACATAGAACTTCCGGGTGAGTTAAATGTCTCTTTGGATAAGCGCTGTCGCAGTCTGAGTTAACGTACCGCGGAAAAGTAGAGAGCCAATCCTCTGACCCGGGCCTAACACGTGAGCAGGTGATAAGGCTTCTCACCTTTGACTCACCTATATTTCTCAATGACACTATTATAAATTGGACAATGTACAAGCAAAGAATTCTGGCACTTCGTCAGCTTTCTGGGACGCACTTATTCATCACGGGAGATGGGATCTTTGGACGAGCCACAGCACCTGTCCTGAAAGGCGACATCCTCACAATCATTCATAAGTTCCCGAAATACGTGATACTTAGGAGTGCACATCATGAAGACGCTCTCTCTCAACAAAGGGATAAACACCGAATCGTTGCGCGTGCGCTCGTCGCTGAGAGCCGGGATAAGATGAAAGCTCGGATAGAAAAAAGCTTCCAAAGCTGTTTCTTTCAGATTATCTAAGCCTGTGGGCGCACGAGGCCTCTATATTATAGTTAGCGCGCTAAAGACAATCGAGTCGACAACTTTCCGCCTATCTTCAAGTGTTATATCGACTAGCGGCGTTTAGGGAAATACAGCGGCGTTATTAATTAGTATGTTGAGGCGGCCGTCGCCGCCGCCAGTCAACATGTGCACGGTAGAAACGTTGGCGAAGATTAAGTACTTGTATGTCACGTCAACGTGTATTCTATCGATTCCTGGTTCTTTGCAGGGTGGTATAGCGGGATCAGCGTTTAACACAGGCAAGTGCGGCATATACCCTTGTCATCGGAATTAATTCCCACAAAAGGGGTTGAGATTGGGTTGCCCGAGATAACTATTATTTAGTAATTCAAGTAATTGGATGCCCACACCTCTATCGGTTTGTGACAGCTTTCACAATGAGTCTTATTCTCATGAGGTTTCTTTAAAAAAAAGAAAGTACAAGGCTGTGAGACACCAATAGCAAGGTTGGAACCAGCGTACCAAGCCAGCGTGGTAATTGGTAGGAAGCTAAGTTGTCAGTTTTACTCAAACGGTATCTAAATTATGTAACTAAATGCGCAAGAGGAAAGAATTCAGAAAAGAACATGGCCTTAGGTACAATCTTGGCCCTCTTAATAACTCCTTAGTCGTTGATGCCTATAAAAGAGAAAAGGCAGGCTATTCCCAGGGAATCATTTCCACTCGAGCTCGCGCCACCTCCTGATCACCATCCCCCATCAACAAATCAATGTGGACTGGATCCCAGCCTCTCTTGATCACTTCACGTTGAATGAACTGTCTGATCTTTAGTCCCCACTCATCATTCTCTTCATCGAGCTCCTCGCTAACGGCTTCCACGACGTCAACATCGCCACTAGTCAAGGTTTCGCTCAAAGGGTATGAACCTGCGAAGTCCCAGTCGATAACTGCCATGATCTGGTCCCCCTTTGCCAGGATATTCCTGCCGTGGAAGTCTCCGTGGACCAGGACGAAGGGCTCGTCGGTGATATTCACTTCCGTGAGAGCTGCTCGCTCCTCCGTCAAGGTCTTCACAAAATCAGGGACAGTGACCTCCGAGAAGAAATCTGCATCAATGTCTTCATCCGATGCATGAGAGTAATAGTAGATCTCCCGATCGTAGCAATTTAGGATATATTCCTTAGTTGATTTGTATGGCCCGATGGGGTAGCACTCGTTGCGATGAAACTTGCCACGGCCTTTGAATAGCTTGCTGCCCTCAACAGTAGGAGCTGAGGAGAAATCTATAGGGTTTAAGCCACCAATTAGGTCGAAGCGAACCTCGGCAAGATCAACTGTCATGGTTGCGAGCTTTTGGGCAATGTTCTCTTTTTGGGGGTTGCTGAGAGACATCCATGTCGAACTCAAAGTCGGACAGTCGATGTATTCTTCAACAATGAAGGATGTATCGGCTTGGTGAGTCGCGCTGTAGAGATAAACTTTAGGCACCGGGATGTGAGGAAGCTTTGCAGCGACGAAGCGTTTGAAGGCGACGTCGTTTGTGATCTGATTTGGCAGCAGAGAATCTTCACCTGGAAGACGGAGGGCGAACTGGTGTATTAGGGTACTAGTCGTATCTGCTGACTGTGTAGTATGTAACCCAGAGCTAAACTGGGAACAATTTTGATCTCCGGGCTGCTTGCAACAAGAAAGCGTCGTGGCGGGGTGGCTCACCTCCAAAGGTTCGTGTAGCTTGACCAGCAAGACCGAATTATAGCCTCCTGTAGCCAGGAGCCTAGCTTCTTGAACTTGAGGAATACCCTGGATATCTATTGACTCACCAGGAGGCCTTGGATTTATTGGGTTCCTAAGTGCTGGCGGGAAGGCCAGCGCGATCGCACAACTTACACTTTTTAGGTTGTCCATTGGTGCCGGGGAGGTAGTAAAAGACTTTTTTGTGGATTGGGCACTGGGTTTGGTGATATTTACAGAAGCCAGGTTTCCTGCAGTGTTGATAGTGGTGAGTAGTTGGCATTTGAAGGGTTTATATCTGCGTAGATTGGGTACTTACTTGAGTATGTAGGTAATGAAGTGCAATGTGCCTACCACTAGCTAGAAGTCGAAGAGACGCGGCGTGTTTAAGTAGAGCGATGATAACACCGATTATTCTTTGTGTCTGTCTTATTTTGAGTCTTGCTTTATTAAAAGTGATAATACATTGTTTAACAGCTCTTTGTAAAACTCCTCATAAAGTGTTGATGTTAAAGTATATACCCTGTTGTTTTGTTAGACTATAGTTATGTGTCGCTATATGTATAAAGACCGTTTATGCTTTTTACCTTTATAATGCCGTTGTAACATGCATTAAGTTTAGCTACAGCTAGATATCAATTGAGGCTTTTGGCAGCATGAAAGAAATTGGCCACGGCAGAGAGATTATGTTACGTTGGCAGCACAATATTTTCATTTAGCTACATTCCAACTTATCAAGTTATTTTAAACAGGCTAGGTGTTGGCGTTGTTATATGGGTGTGGAATTGTAGACTGTGATCTAGTGGACTCTGGAGGTACACACCAATCGCCAAAGGCTTAGAATCTAGGAATTAGTGGCCTGTAGTCCATCCAAGAAACCCCCAGATGGAGATCAAGCCAGAGCTGATAAGGCGAAAAAGCGCCTGGCGAGGCCTACCCTCTTTCCACACGACATAACTATCTACCAAGCCGGCGTATGCGCCTGTCACGGCCATGAAAGTGTCAACGATATTAGCTGGCGCCGGGAATAGAAGAGGAGCATCAAGACGCCGAGGACGGTGGTGCGGGCGCTGCCGACGATCATAACGGGTACCGATGCAGGGGTATTGGCGACGCGATCTGGAAAGCCAAATTCCTTCATAGCGCCCCGAGCATCGAAAATGGGCCAGAGGCCGCCAAATGCCATTGACGATGCGGCAATCAGCCCGGGTATGTGGCGAGGATGGAAATGTGCGAACATGGTGGAAGATTAAGACAAAGCTGGGCTGTATGGATTTTCCCGAAGTAAAGGGTGGTGATTCAGGGGTCGAGGGCCAGTTTTATATCGGGTTAGAGACGCGAATTCGTCGCTTGGAATGAGACTTCGAATTACGATAATTCGTCTCGGGTCCGGAAAATCCTTGGCCATCTTTCGAAATGGCCCTGGAATTATAGGTTCATATATAGACAAAAAAAAAGTCGGCAATCGGCGATTAGAGTTGCCGACATGCGCCCTTACAGCTATGTCTAGAAATGAAGCAAGGGCTGAAGTGAAGGAGCTGGTCTTACTTGCATATTGCTGCCCTGCTGCATTATCCTAGCCCCCGATGAGCATACACCTTAGTTCGAGCGATGTCATGCTAGAATAAGAGGATCAAACAACACATGAACACATGAGATGGTTGTAGCACATACAAATCTAAAAGCGATCTCAGAGGAGAATGACACCAAAGTACCTGTAGGACATTCGCGGCTAGCTACATTATTCACCTGGTTGGTAGCTTCGTGAAGGACTTTACTTAAGTGACTCGTCTCACCACGTCAAGTACCTAACCTACCCACTCATCTTATTACACAAAGTTTGAAATGGTTAAGAAAAGGGGCGCTGTTTTGCAAATGAACCGTCGTAATATTACAATTGATGGTCAGAAAAGAGATCTTTTAGGACAATCTCGGCTGCGCGATGACGGAGTTGCCCGACCAGCCACTCACACCACCATGTATTGGAGTTGGAGGGATGAGATGTCTACACCAGTGCAGTGCACCTAATTCGTTCTCATCGTCACTCAGTTGTCTTAGCGTTTAGTGCACGTACCTGTCCCTCTACTGTATGCTTAACGTGAAGGAAGGTTGTGGCTACGACAGCGGAAAGCCAGTCGAATGTGGCTGAGTGAAGGGGAAGAAACACCGGGGCAGGGCATGTTTATCACCTTATTACTGCCCAGGAGAATATTTTCCCCCTCTGGAAAGAAGGGTAACAGAGTAATACAGTCATCATAAGATATTCAAGTAGCTCCTGAAAGTATGGCCCGTGACCAGTATGAATTCGCTCAGCTAGTTCGCAAAGAAATGAGGTTTTTGGAACCGGCCAATTTGTTGTATTTCGCATGGAGATACCTATATAGTACCTGATTCACGTGTCTCAGTCTTTTCACATGACTGGCTAGCTTAATTAACTCTATGGCCAGCTCACATTGTCTAGCACTGCTTCCCCAGCTACCGAAATCAAAATCCTCATTAACTTCTTCCACCTTCTCATCATCGCCCCAAAGTATTAACGGAACTTGGCTAGGTGTTCGAGGTTCCCTCGGTGGTAGACCCCGTTCTCAGCCCCTGTGGTTGGCAAAGATGAAATCGGCTCGTGGAATTCCTGCACAACCCACCATGCCGAAACCGGCTGGACTGTCGTTCCATACTCGGAGATAAACATACCAATAGTACCAGATACGACCGTGGCTAATCTTTGCACACCTACCTCCCTATCGATTAATTTCATAGGGAGTAGAATGATGCCCCTTGGAATCGTTCCTAAACGGATGAGCGGATACGACACTCCATCTAGTGTTAGCCGTTTGCGTTCTAATCCCACGAATTCACGGACATCTATTCCCTCCCATGAGCGAGCTCGCGCACTAGACTCTTCATCGATTTGATCGATGTCCTTTTCTGTGTAATGTCTTGTGACCTTCCCATCCTCGTTAAAATACGCAAAGGCTGTGATCCAGCCGGATAGCGTCTGGACGCCGATACCAGAGCCCTCTTTGCCTGCCATGTATGCAACACGAAGCCAGAAATCCTTGACCTTCTGTGAGTCTGGCTCATCAAAGGTCCTTAGCATGTAACGCATGACAGGTTGTAGCAGATTGGCCCAGTGTGTGCACTCCTCGCCATAATCATATAACTTGTTAACTCGGCTTGCAAGCATCTCCCAGTCATATCTGGTTCCCAGCAGAGTCACGCTGGGTAGACCGCATCCACCCCAGGCAATGTACTCGAAGTATCCTTTCATTGTACCCATCATGGCGAACGCTGCCACAGCCTTGTCGTGCTTTGTTGTAGTGGTAAAATCTGGCATCATCCACTTACGCAGCTCGGCATCAACAACATTATCCTGGATCATTGAGGCAAACACCTCAGCCAACTTGCCGAAGTCGACATTGGAAAAGCTCATGGGCTCCACGTCGATGGTTAACGACCGTTTTTCCTTATGAGCGACGAGCATGTCCCTTAGGCGTTCGACATTCCCATTGACGAAAAGGCTAAATTGTGAAAGGATAGCCTGCCAGACATCATCAGGTCGAATGATGAGGTGAAGATCCTGGTTGAAGGCACGGATTAGCCCATCAACAAATCCATTGTTGTAGATTGATACAGTGTTGGATGATTCCGAGTTTATTGAACCGTGAGGACCAATGGAGGACGCTATGATTGGGAGTCTACGGAATTCCCTCAAAATTCTTCCATCGTAGGGGCTGCGGCAGTTGCTGGTAACGGTATTGAAAACTGTGGTATCATTTGTGATCTCTGCGTCCCTATTCTTCCCCACCTCGGAAGGGGAGGGCCTGGTCGTGACAGGCATCGCGGAATCTGGCGTTTGCTGGACTGCTGGATGAATCAACCTGAACTTGCGCTTCTGTGCAACGGTTTGCGGGCAGCGTTAGTATAGGCGTAAACAAGAGGCTGAGACCCAGGACGTGAAGAGATACAGGTGTTCAGAAGGCAGAATGCCGGGCAAAAGGTAGGAAAGACAGCGGCAAACGATCATATGTGATAGGTACCTACGTGTATGTCCAGACCTTGTGAGTAACACGGAGAGCTGGCACAATGGAAGGCGGATTGCGAACTAGCAGCAATCCAAGGTCCTGTGGCAGGGATCCGGGTGGACCTCAAGATGATGACATTTAGATGTTTTCTGGACGAGAACTAGCCACCATGAAGAAGAAGAGGGAGAGGGGAAACAACAGACGGGAGGAGAAGAGCTTTCTGATATTGGCTGAAACCCACCGCGGGAAGCTGCGACTCTGCTACCGGGTAGTGGGGTAGGTGCCGGGCAACAAACAGATGGAAGTGAAAGACTCAGGTGGCAGGGACCAGAACATGAGCTACCTACTTAAGTACCTAAGTACATATGTAGGATATGTCACTATATAAGTAGGTACCTAGGTAGACAAGACAGCTAGTTGCAGTTGCCTGCGTCTATGGACATCTCTTCATAGATGTTACATTGCATGAGATCTCTCCATCTTCTAGAACCAATCAGCTGCCTCCTGCACGCCATATACATGCATCTAGGACCCCTATGACATATCCGTATTGACGAATAAATGCCCTTATTTTTACAATTGAGAAGGTATGACGAAGTAAAACAGATTTGCATGGCATGAGAAGCGTAGCAGCCTGCCATAGCCCAGATTAGTAGCGCCAGGTGCCACAAATCACACTGCTGGTAATTCCTGTATTGACTTTTCATTATTGCACGAAGAGGCGGGTTCTATCTAATAGATCAATTAGGGAAAAGATCTCTCATGGGAGAGGCTAGCACCCGCAATCCGCGAATCCCCGGCCTAGTTTAGGGAGATGTTATTTAGTATCAATCATCAAATAGTCAACACACCTCAAGCCATGTCTAGTCAAGCATCGCTCCTCGAGCCCCAATCCGTAGGCGTCGAACTCATTTCAAACAAGACGAGCCGAGCATCAACCAGCTCGCGATGAGTGATAACAGGCTTCTCTTTCCTTTTCCCATCAACAACCAACCCTTTCACATATGGTTTCGCCGGCGCCCCAGGGGCAGAGATCACAATTTCCCTTTGCTTTTCCGCGGAGTCTCCTACTTCACCGCCCGTCGCTGCGCCACGTGGAAGCCGGAGCGTGACCTTTTCGAAGAACGGCGTGCCGACGACGTATTCACTTCCGGCGGAGTTGACGGGGTAGAACCCGAGGGCGGAGAATACGTACCACGCGCTCATCTGCCCGAGGTCTTCGTTCCCGCTGAGCCCGGCGCTCGTGGCGTTGTAATTGTCCCACGCTATGCGGCGGATGCGATCGGCGGCGGAGTTGGGGTGTCCGATCAGCGAGTAGAGGTACGGGATGTGATGCGACGGCTCGTTGCTGTGCATGTTATGCCCGCCGCCGAAGTGTTCATCGAGTTTCGCCTTCATCCCGTCGCGGCCGTCCTTGAATAGGCTGGCAAGGTTGTCCACGTCATGGGGCACGTCGAATGTATACGCCCACTTGTCACCTTCCGTCCATCCCCATGTCTCATTCGCAAAGGACCCGTTGGCATTACGTGCCTGCATGAATTCCGTCTCGGGGTTCCACAGGTTTGCGTAGTTCTTTGCTCGCTTTTCGAGGTCCTCGGCTGCTTCATCGTCTCCTGCCGCGCGAGCGACTATGGCGCACTTCAGACGAAAGGTCAGCTTCTTCAAGTTTGGTTTCTAATCCTTAGACGATGAAGTTGCGGAATCCAGCTTCACACGACAAATAACGTAGTTCAGAGATCAATTCAGCATTACTCACCGCCGCGTCGTTAAACGAGTAATCGAGAGTTCGCGACGCCGATTCCGCCCAGCCATCATTATCCACCCATCCATGATGCAAATAGCTCGTCAAGCCCGCGCGGGCTTCATACGGGGTATCAGGCTCCCGGTCATAGTACAAGAGCTCCGTGTCTCTCTCGGGAGGCACATAAGCATCTTTGCGCACAGCGTCCCAGGCCTTGCTGATGTTGAAGGAGCGGAAGCCACGAGAAATGGCATTGGAGAGGACGACGTCGGCATTCGTGGCAATCATGATATTCGTCTCAACCATGTTCGCCCACATGGGCAGCCTGCCGCTCCAGTCGAAGATGTTCAGGAGCGTCCTCATCATGCCGTTTACGCGCTCGGGCGCGAATAGGGTTAGGAGGGAGTGCTCGGCGCGGTACGTGTCCCAGAGCGACCACGATAGGTAGTATGACTCGTTGCTTGTGTGTATGCTGTCTGTATATCCGTTGTAAAATGTACGCGGAGAACCGGGATGACTTCCTGTAGGCTCGGAGAAGTCATTGGGGTACTGCAGTGCGTGGAAAAGCCCTGTGTACCATATAACGCGTTGATCGTGCTCGTCGTCTGTTTTGTTGACGCCTTCAATGGTGACCCGGCCGAGCTTCTCCAACCAGGCTTCTTTGACTTGCTCCACGGTGTCTTCAAATGAAGTGCTATCGGGGATCTCGATGTCTAGATTCTTCCTTGCTTGCTCGACGCTGACGAACGAAATCCCAGTGCGGACTTCAACTCGGGTAGTTTCTGGTTTGAACCGTACATAAGCCCCTAGATTCTCTCCCTGAGAATTTCGATTCCCTTCGGTAATATTCCGTCCAGAAGCCGTCCCATACGAGGCGAACGGTTCTGAGAATCGAGACACAAAGTATCCGCTGAACGTCAAGGGTCTGTCTGGTCCTAACCGGTAGTCCTGTCGCTGCGGGTTGCTGCCCGAGATTTCCTGCCTCTCGGGGTCGATTACAATATGACCGGTCCAATTTTGACGAGTCATTTGGATGAAAACGTAAGGACTTTGGACGGCACTACCTGCAACTCGCGGGCGCGTCTTTTCATAATCAAGCCTTAGATGACTAGTATGGGCTAAAGCACTCATGGCAACTCGAATTGAACGCGCGTAAGGCTTCGTTTCGGCCGACCTTTTCTGCGTCCGGCCATTTACTCCGTCTCGAACATCGTCCGGGACTCCACTGGCGCCACCCGGGACAGGCCCCTCCCCAGCAGCGGCTTCCGTGAGGTCCCAGCCATGCTCCCCTTCTGTGTCGGCATCCAGCAAGACCTCATACACGTAAGGCGAGCTGACCTCATCTTCCTTGCGGAACGCTAACCCGCGCTGCTCAAATGCCGGTTTTATCTCATCGGTCCAGCCCGGCGCGATCACAGTCTGGCCAAATTCGCCCATCCATATCGCTGGCTGATGGGTAGCTTGGAAGCCGTGCACGAAGGAATCGTTGTCGTGATATGGTACTTGGGAGATGTAGTTCTCTCGCGTCTGCGCCGTCCACCGCGTCATTCCGAAGGGCACGGATACGGATGGGATCATGCCTCCATTATCATTTGGCGACGTTCCATATGTGCCGATATGAGGTTTCACGTATTTTAGCACACCGGCATTATCGTGGTAATTCGGCCTGTCTAAATGATTACTACAGTGAGACTCTGTGTGAGCCCTATAAGGATGAGCCACGACAAGAGCTGAATGTAGATAGGCACTCAGCCATAATGTTGTTGCTCTCATGACCTCTCTGATTACGCGATGAAGAAAGTTAGCCTCCCGATACCATTTGATTATTCAACGTTTCAGGCCGACTTCCCAGCGCAATCCGCGAGACCAACAGTCGCGAGAGAAGAGAAGAGGTTTAATGATTATTTCTTTCCCATCGATGTAACCTGCTTAATGTTACCCAGGAGCCATCTCGGCGTAAATAAGAGCTAGTCTAAGCCGGGGTCGCACGGCGTCGTCCCCCATGCGGAGACGGGGCAAATCCGGGGCTATAGGCAGAATGCGGGGAAACATTCCATGATGATCAACTCGAACCAGAGAATATGAAGTAAACCCCCACCTGGAGTTTTTACAGCCTTCCTTTTCCAGTGTAGTGATAGATACTTTTGATGCGTAATCGCGTGTTGGAGAGTAGCCATCAGTAAGATGGCAAAGCGAAGCTCAAGATAGCGTCGCGTTTCTCTCAAAGCGACATTGCACATATGGGCCGTTATAATTTTATCCTAACTAGCGCGTGAGTTGAAACACTACACTATCGGTACCCCAAGACTACTTATGTTGCAGGCATCTTGGTTTTCTTCCAAGACGAAAAGGATAATCACTTGAACTTTGCTTCGGCCACTCTAGTGATACCCACGAATAGAAATATATAAAGGATGTAGTTCAAGGGTTATCAAAGGGGCGGGGATTTCACCAAAGACATTGCGAATGGCGTAACGGCAAAAGTAGCGCATTGGGAAGTGACTCGAAAACGGCACGATAAACACTAGCAAGAGAAGACAGAAGTGCTGTCCGATGGAATGGAATCTGCCAAGTTGCACAGTTAGTTCGTACTATTTATATTGACGGGCGGCTATCTAGCTGTTAGAAGGTCCCGCATTCTTGTTCACATATCCCGACCTCTCTAAATGCTCCGAAGTCTACGGATATCCCGCGACATTCGAATTGAGCAATACACGTGTTAAAGATGTAGAATGTGCACACGTTGAGGGGTATAAAGATCATGGCCATTGTTGGAGGAACCAGTGAATTGAGGGATCCCTAAAATGATTATCAAGTAGCCCAAGATGACATGATAATACATGGTGAAGCCTTGACAATAAAGGGACGAGCAGCTTTTGAATATGTAAGCAGGCTCATCACAGCCCCTCCGTCTGGGAATCGAAGTGCTCTCTTATGCTTCAAATGATATGAAGGCTTCATAAGAATTGAATAGCATGACCACAAAAAGCTTTGTCACTTATTTGATGGGGGTATTTCGGATAATTGCCCTGGCCGTGTGCCTTGACTTCGTGTTCATCATATCAATCAACGCCAAGGGTCAATATCCTACTCTCGGTCGTCGTCTATGAGGCAAATCCGGTAGGTACTAACAGAGGTTAGGTACCACCTCCGGAGTGTGGCGAAAAGAGCAGGCCGACGTGTCCATCAGTCGTATCTATTGCATACCGCAACACAATGGCTCAACATAGGGATTTGTGAACCACAGCCCATGGAGTCCGAGTGGCATCTAGCCGTCGCATTATTGATGCAAAGCGAAATGGGATATGCCGGATCCGAGGCCGATCTAAGCATCGGTGTTGACCCAAACGAGGAGAGTTTTGGTCAGGTGATCAATCAACCGGCAATATCTCTAGCCCTTCGGGGAGGAGTATGTCTCTCATCATGCCCTCTTGCTCCACGATGTACTGATGAGCAGGCTCAAGATCAGGTGTACTGCCATTCATCTGTGGCATGGTAGAAAACATATCACTGAGCAGCTCGATGTGACTAACGAATCCGCCGCCCTGACTTGTATTCGTCGTCTGGGCAGCCCAATCTCTACCCCAAACTTGAGGAGGAATGATGACGTTATCGTGCAACGCAATTCGTAGCGGCCATTGCAAGCGCGGCCACCATTCCTCGTCGTCAGGGTCGAATAATGAGACAATACCCATGATCTCACGCCGAGCGACACCTTTGAGCCACCATACATCATCCAGACATTTGAGCAGGGCGAAGTAACTCGCAAGAATGGCAAGCGCGCGAGGCCGACGAGCCTCAAGCAACTCAATAAAGCGGCGGGAAACAGTGGCAAGGAATACGAGAGGCGCGCCGGTGTAGGGTATTTTATGTGCCCAATCAAGAACAGCAATAGCATGTTGGTACGCCATTCGTGTCTCTATTTGTGTAGCCGCATCATTTTCGAATTTGGCGACTTCATCCTCTACTCCGACCATAAGATCGCTAAAGAAGGTGGGGTGGCCGGAAAGATCAAGATTAAGGGCAGGCTGTGATTCAATAATAGGGATGACAATGGTACTGATGCGAAGCCATTGCCAAGTCGCAGCCACAACAGCTTTTACACCTTGGAAGGAATGAAACCAAGAGAGTGGCAGCGAATAGCCACCGGTCCGATCGTTAATATCGTCTCTAGTGAATATTCGAGAGGCGGTGGATTGGAAAGCGATCAAAGCAGACGTCAAGAACAGCGCCTCAGCATTTGACTCGGTAACTCCCTTGCTTAGGCATGCGCCGTACTCAGAACAGGCAGAAGCCATATACGAATGGCTTGCGCGTATAAGCTCCCGATCATGGGGAGCACTCGATCGCAGATGGAGAGCAGAGACGGCTAGAAGGGTATCGGCGAGGTAACTAGCGCTTGAGAAAGCCAATTCGGGGACGGTGACACGCCATATCCTCTCGAGGACGGGGGAAGAGACTGAAAGGGTTTTGGCGGTCATGGTAGTAAAATTATGAAGCAATTTCAACTCGAGCATTCGGTTTTTCTTGGTCGTCGTTGAAGAGAGTGGAAGAGGCTCGGGGGTCATGTATATGGGCACAGGTGTGTTTCCGATGATGGTGGGTGTCGTGGTATCGCTGGCATTGGTCGGACTGTCGCCATGGGTAGCGGGCGAATGCGCTGAGACGGAGGCTGACGTAGATGAAGCCGGGCGCGGTATTTCGGTAGGAGCAGAAGTAGCATCGCTGGTAGAGGCAATCTTGGGTGTGTGGGTGTCTCTTATACCGGGATGCTCGAAGTCACACGAGACGCCATGTTTGGAACAGTTGCCGCAACGTGGATGAACCTCGTCGCACTTGATCTTCCTGACTTTGCATCGTCTGCAGCCTATAAATGCGTAACACTGTTAGAAGATATCCGAGCGGCAGCAGCGGATAGCGGTTGGTGCAGACTGAAAGAGAACAACAGGTGCGTACCGGCTCTCGACTTCTTGTGGGATCTCCTAGGGGGCATAATTTATTTGGAGATAAAATGAGTGTTGATTACTTATACCGACGGACCTCACAAAGCTGCGGGCAACGGCGATCATAACGGTGGTGGTAGTGGAGGAGCAGATACGGTCTACTAAGATATATACAACTCCATGAAGAAGTTGAAGATGATACTGAAAACCCCTTCAAACATTGATCCATTATCAGCATGCGTCGACCAGGTTTGGAGGACCCGGAATGCCGGCTTCATTGTATTGCAACAATGAACGGAGGGATGGTTGGCGGATTGGAGCTGCTACAGTGTCAAGTAGCACTACACTTGACCAAAAAAAACAGCAGCAGCGGTCTGTCTGCACCGCCTGGCCGAGGCGGTGCAAGGTGCTGGTTGCAGGTGGTGGTTGCAGGCTCTCGTGCGGCACGCAAAGCCATCCGATACGCCAGATACCTCAGATACCTAGATACCTGGGTGCCTACTTAGGTTAGGTAGGTATGTAAGTACCCCTAGGTGTCACAGGCGAGCCAATCAGTGGGGTCAACCCACGTTTTTTTCCCACCTAGTGTTACCTCGCTACATGGGTTACCTGTCTGTATTCCTCGCTTTATGCAGTGCAGTGTGTCGCTTCAATTGCATATAGATGCATATAGATAAGGGTTACATATGTACTGATTACACCTAACTTCAGGTACCCAAGTACCCATGTAAAACACTATGCCTCTCTCTACACAATCACTTATATTCCATCATGACGTGCAAAATATCGATCAAGCTGCATGAGTCTGGACAAAGCGATCCCTTCTAATTTTAATTGGTTCGTCCTTATGAAACCAAGTTTGACCAAGGCTTTTCTTCCCAGGTTCAGTTCCACCCGATGTGGTATCGACCCAGCTGTGCTGTTGCGCTACGTAAGCAAAGTTCTCTGAAGGAGTTAGGCCG
Organism: Xylaria digitata; assembly: GCA_022495195.1. Lineage (NCBI taxonomy): Eukaryota > Fungi > Ascomycota > Sordariomycetes > Xylariales > Xylariaceae > Xylaria > Xylaria digitata. Next base: position 39,190 of record MU377121.1, read on the forward strand.
TTACCTAGGGACGGAATACGAATACGAACCGATGACGACGGGGGTCCAACAACCAGCCATCAATTCTAGAGTCACATCTATCCAACAACTTTCCACTGATTACCAACGAGCATGACGGCCATAAGCTGATTGTTGAAAGAAACTCAAATCAATCGAGCAGTACTAATGTACGCAGAAGGGGTATGTTGACCTACTGGAGTTGTAGGAGCCAAGTTGGCCTCTATCTACAGTAGGTTTATCCGTTCTAGTTATCAAATGTTCACCCCCCCCCCCCTCACTTTAGTCGGTAATCCTATGCCCGTAAGTTTATTCTGTGCCGCTTACACACTTGTTCTGGGCAGCACAAGATGACGAAAGAAAAGAAAACATTGTAGCGGGTTATGGACCGCGCAAATAACCCCCATTTTCAGCTATCTCCTGGACTCTGTCTGGACTATCATACTTGCTCTGACAGATCTTAGCTGATCAATAGCCTTTATTCACAAAGTATTAGATCCCGAGGTCGAGAGAGAGTAGTTCACTAACTGTCTAGTTCTACGAGACATGCATGCAGTCCATCTTTCATTGTCGTCGCACCTTGCCATTTCACCACCGTGAGGAGCTAGCATATTGGCAACGTCGTCATAAGCTTCTCACCGATCAATATGCTTTACTTGAAAAAGACGATTTCTTTCCATACACGACTAGAGAACGTAGTCGGCTTCTCTCATCAAAGAGCCAAGTTGTAGGGACAAGAAATGCCACTATAGGCTATATACCAATAGTAGGAGTGTAGTCCTAAGATGAGGACTCGGTGAGCTTAGTCTCATAGGAGAATGGCTCTAGTAGTGCGCAATCATGTATGTTTAAGCCTATTGCCACGACAAGCAGAATAAGGGACAACACAATTCGAATATGTATCACACATGACGATAGGTAAGAATAACCGCATTCATATGTTCTAGTCTTTCAACGACCTCTTGCTTGTACTGCCCCCGGGCACGTAAGACCGTCAGTCGGCCGATTCTACGACCGTTGCGGCAACTTGGCGTCCCACTCATGTCAGATGAAGTCCACATCTAGCCGCCAAAGTATGACCAGATACAGCCATTCTAACGCTCTTCCACACCTGCAAATTCTTCCCCCATCCCCGCCCCCTTAAAGTACTAGGTGGGGGCGTGCTTGATTAGAACCCTAGAGCCTGAAGTCGAGTGCGGCGTGCCGTATATCCGCTGGCCGCCGGCCGAGAAAGGTTAATCTTTACATGCATTCAACGGCCTCTCATGACCACAGTCCGTCAAACTTGGGAATCCAATGACTCCTGGTCTTATAACTTTGATTTACTAATTAGCTAGAGTCAAGAGAGAATAGATATCTTATGGTCATGCCGGTAGTCGACGTGCAGTTACAACTTACGCATGACCGACAACCATATCACACCAAGAAACGCAATCGTTTTGGAATTACCAGCGGCGGAGAGGAAAAGTCCTAGAGTTGTTAGTTTGCAACAGCAACGGCGGTATTCCGGACACCAAGCTGAGTATATATCCCGTATAACGTGATGTTGTCGTCTTGATCTTGCGCCCCGGCCTTAGACATGATATGTAATGCAAGTTAGCTAACAGAGAAAAACCGCGTCGCAACATCATTCCTCATTGGGCTCGAAGGTGGCCCCCATTGTTGGCGATAACTTCAACTTTTGTACTTCCAAGCCTCTCCCAAGCTATAATGTACAGTGAGAGCGATCGCTGTCTCGAATCACAGGGTACACTAGTGAATACTGCACATCCAAAAATAAAGGAAAGTCACCCCGACCTGTCCTACGACTCATAGAGCCGTTCCGCTCACCGGTTCCCGGTCCCGAACCATTCCCGGGTATTACAATTGCGTCGTCATCGGTTACCTATCCAGCGTCAAGCTCGTGTGGCTCGGCATCCTAGCTTCTTCTCCCCTTTACCACAGCCTCAGCCAACGCCGAAAATGCACGCGCTCGCCAGCACTAACGTAGAAATGAAGCAGAAGAGGAAGAAGACGAATTTGCGCTGCAGCTCGATGCCTCAGTGACCCAGTCGTGAATTCGCAGATTTACGTGATGTCCGGCAGTATCCCTACGGCCACCACTACTCTCCGGACTTACATGTTGCATACCCCGTTCCATGATCCTCAGAGAAGGAGCAGGCCATGCTTCTCCTTAGGACTTCTGCTAAGAGCTACCGCCACCAATTACGAGAGGACGCGCTCGAGAAACCACACAACTAGCCCTAGTCGGCGGCTTGTGTGATTAAGGAGCAACGGCACACGGTACCGCGACGCTTTAGTGCAACTACGTATGACGATGTAAATATATGCACTGATGTCCTCCAATCAATACAAGAAGGCGTGGCAGAAGGGAGACGGTATAAGGGGTGCGGGATGTGGAATATCATGACCGATGGCTAATGAATCTTTGATGATCGGTCACAAAATAGCTCCAGACTTTTACAGCAATGCCATTTTCAGTTATGGGTTCATAGATATATCCTGTAAGTCTTTAGAATCAGGGGTGCGCAGTGAGTCCCATGCCCCACGTCATCACCGTCGACATCCTTGTTAAGCTGTTGCGTGAAATCACGACTGTTTTTCCGAGATAGCATTCCGGTGGTAAGGGATATATGCAATAGAGGGTGATCAAAGTACAGCCCAGTGTCAAGCACAGCAATGCTTGGCCGTACCTCGGGCTTGCCGCTCCTCAACTTCTTCATGTAATTATGAACTTTCTTCATATACTCCCTATGATTGAACCGCTTCCTACCCTCTTTGGTGCTATTTCCTAGTATTAGGCCCTCCATACATTGCAGACCAGGGGACGGGAAATACTTACGCCTCATCTCTCCGACTTAGAGCTCGAATCAAACCTTATGCTTCAGAATCAAGCGCATCATAGGTCTCAGCACGGTCTCGGTAGAACCAAGATGAAAGGCTCTACCTCTGGCGCAGTCTCGGGCCCATTATTATCAGCATTATTCATGATGCCACAACCCCTGTCAAGACTCTCTCGCATTCCTATACTTCGAGACTTACGGTCGTCAAAATACGGGGGATCTCCTCCTTCACTAGTCCCGTATCTAGCGGGAATCCTTTTCCGACGCCAGCCGGACGGTATGCTGCTAGCCCCCTTCCGTTTTTAACGGAATCCATGAACTATCACGAAACCAGAATAGCTAAGTGGAAGGAAAGAAAGGTCTGGTGGTGAGGTGTAAGGTATAGGTAGGTAGGTGACCTGCGGTCACCTGACCCTATGACGTAATATGAACTCCGGTACACAAGCGGGCCTTCTCCTGGGGTCCGAGTCTCTCTCCCCGTGGATTCGGTCTGTCTATCGTCATGGTCGCTTTGGCGCCGCGGATGAAATACGTTATCCCAAATCATATCATTCCGGAAGCTAGGCCTTCGGGGCCTCGGTGGGCGTCAGGTGCGACGCTGAAAGTTGGCTTCTAACGGCATCGAGATTCTCATACACGATCCTCCTTTCCATTGCTATAGGGCATGTGGGTAAAGTACTTAAATCTCTAGCCCCTTCACTAGCCATTAATTTCTCTTAGGAAGGATGCCACACCCATCCGAAAAGAAACGTCAGAACCAGAATTATCCAGGCGGCCTGGTCTCTACTCCGTCTTCGATTGAGCCGCTTTAAATGCCTTCAGTTGTTAGCTTATCTGAGAGACATGAGTAACGTTGAGAGGGCTGTTCCGGAAAGGGCCACTATTAAAGCCCAAGGGGCCCGTGATGAGCTTTCTGACCTAGTATATGGCTGTTCCCGCATTATAAGGTTTATAGAATATCTTGAACCATTCTTGCGACCTCGCCATGATGTAGGCCGATGACTAAGTAGAACTTTGCTCCAGAAGACAGGAGTAAAGACGGTAATTCATTCGGTTCCAACACCCTTACTCTAATTATATCCGGGGTCCCAGAGATTATCCATTAGATCAACTCCTCGCGAAATATTGTGGGTGTGAGCTGTTGAGTAGGCACCTGGCCAGACACTCTTAATTCATGGCAATACTGCTGCAGTTGGCCGTCCCAGTCCACAGCACAACTAATTATCACCCCAATATATGGTAGCAAGCTCTCATACATAAGATCCAACAGATTGGCCGCCACTCCACTAACGGCTGTAAGAAACCCTCGAACAATCATAGCGACGATAAACACCCCGACGGATACTTTGCTTTACGATTTTATCGGCAAGGAGGTCTAGGGAAGTAAGGAGTATTGTCGAAGTGATGGAAGTGCAAATCCAATACGGCTGATCTCAATTCGTACATCTCTAATACCTATTTGACTTGCGGTGGCTTCGCCTGATGATGAGGTTCTACTATTATAGTACCTTAGATTCATAAATGGACAGGTTGGGTATAGCGTATGTGCTAGATTTGTTCTCGATGGCGGCACCGCCCGTTCGGGATGCTAGCTATGCCGGACTAGGCATAGTGTACCGTGATACAGGTCGCTGGGATCAAGTGGTTTGAAGTGGTTCATAAGGATTCATTATGAATCATACTCGGTCATTGGACTAGCGAGCAATCCCATTGGTAGAAATATGAAGCTCTCGTAGCGATGCAGTGGAGCACTGTCCCAAGAGCATTAACTCCTCAGCCCTAACGGGCTTAGTTTAGTGGCGTTGACAGCCGTTGTTCCCTGCTAGTTTGGGGAATGTCTAAAAGGGACGGAGAATGCATGCATCGCCTCTTTAAGCTTGATTCAACTACTTGTACTCATGTATATAAAACATCTATAAAACAACAGATAGGACCCAATTCAATCGAACCATTCAATAGTCAACAAAGACATCGTCATCAACGCCTGAGTATAGTTACGAGACTCGAGCTTAAACGAGCCTAGAACACCAACCACCACTTTTAATCCACCCATCTATATGGTAGGCGTAACAACCACAACAGCTACAACAACAACAACTGTGCCACTATCAATGAACTTGTCATCATCATCGAGTCCAGAAACCAACTCTACAGCCACATCCACCATGGAGTCAACCAACTCTCCCGATGCGGCCATGCCACCATTCACACCCGGCCAATGCCTATTCTGTTTCAATCCCTCGCCAAGCTTCGCCGATAGTGTCATACACATGCAAAAGTCACACGGCCTGTTTGTACCACACCAGCAACATCTCGCAGTGGATCTCGAGAGTCTCTTTAAATATCTACACCTCGTCATTTTCGGATACAGAGAATGCATACACTGCGGGACGGAGCGAGCTACCGTGCAGGCTGTACAGCAGCATATGACCGGCAAGGGCCACTGTAAATTCGACATATCAGAGCCAGACTCCGAGTTCGCCGAGTTTTACGACTTCTCGGAGCCGGAAGACGACGCGGAGAGTGACGTCGATGAGGATGGCGAGCAGCGGAATCAAGGGGACATAGCGACGAGCTCGACTCGAAAGCCATTACTGGCCGATGAAGACTCGATTCGTTTGCCGTCGGGCAAAATCATATCGAGGCAGTCATCAGCGCAAATGGGGTCATCATCAACGCAGTTGCGCCCCCGGGCCCGGACCCCGGTTTCACAACTAGAATACGCCGCGGCAGAACCCGACGGCGACGCGGGGCCGAGAAAAGAGGAGGTCGACCCGGACGTCCCCGACACGCGGGTGTTATCGAAGAGGGAGAAGCGAGAGAGGGCGAGGGTGACGTTACAGCTAGCGAATATGAGTGCGAGCGACCGGAACGGCTTGATGCACTTGTCCGCGTCCGAGCAGCGCTCGCTACTGGCGACGCAGCATAGGCACACAGAAAAGGTGCAGAAGGAAGAGAGGCGTAGGCAGGGTAAGATCGATCGTAAGGGGAACAAGAATTTGTATGCTTATTGGCACACTGAGACCCCCGTCTACCAATGTGGCTAGATTTGGTTCGGTGTGTGGCTGCTCTCGAGCTACTCGACGTGTGGCCGCGGGTTCTCCCGCACTAATACAATCGCACTTGATCCCACATCCAGCATCTATATTCGTGAATAGGCCCTGCTTCAGCTATTTTGTGATGAGCCGGCGACGTCCTGTAGTCTCAGCGACAACCTTTTACTGGCAAGCATTCGGGGTTCCTGGAGGTTAGCGGGGATGGCTGCTAAACCTGACTCATGTGTCACGAAAAACTGTGCTGATTCGAGGTCCGCCTGAACTCGGTAACAGCTACGTGGAGCCGGACATTTGCGCCGTTAAGCGACCGCATAAAAGGGGGTATCGAGTCTAGTTCTCGCGGACGCTGCTAGGGGAATACTGGTCAGTCTGAGATTCGACCAGCGCAACTGGCTTTTGAGCGAGATAGACTGGTCGCATGCACCGTACCGGAAGCGACACTTTCCCGAAGAATTAAGAATGCGGTCGGGAATGGTTAGGTAAGGGGTATTGGCAGATGTAGAGACTAATATCGCAGGAAAAGGGGAAATTGATATTTTCTCAGTGTGTCTTATATACTGTTAATCCCCCCCACAGGATTGATGATGTATTTCTTCCCACAACGGATTTTTAGATATTGTGCAGCCTTCCTCGTCACGTAAAAGAAGGATTACCATTTCCGAATACAAGACTCGTTCTCGGGGATTACCTAAGCTTGTATGTCTTGATTTTAGAGGTGAATAAGGTATAGCTCAGGTATATATCCTTGACAGCCAGTGTGCCAATGCGGTAATAGGCATTTCGGTATCGCTTGATGAGCATCATGTACGTGTCCTCGTCGACAGTCGCCAGTCGGATGACTTCGTAGCGCTGGCTTTGGATCCTCTTGAATACCTTCCACGTGTCTAGGTCGTCCTTACTGGTATATAGTAGCACCGTGCCTCCGGTAGACAGCGCCAGGCTGCGGGACGATTCCTCGAATACGAACGCGTTGTGCGATATCGCGGAGGTCTGGATGTGAAGGGACTTGTTGCTTTGAGCCAAGAGGTGAGCGTCGGTGCTGTTGTGGTAGAGTTCAGGGACGCATTCGATGCTGTTGGGCCCGAGAGATATGGATGTCTCCGCCCACGTGGAGCTTCTGATATCCGAGTTCTTGGTCAGACTTGGCCAAGCCACGGACCCTTCCCAGCCAGTCCACGACCAGGATGGCAAGGCATTCCGTCTGCGAGGAGGTTTCGCCGAGGGGCAATGTCTCCAGCACAGCCCTAGCATCAAGTATGCTAGATAGTTCACCCCTTCTGCATCCGGCGACGGCGTCCTCGGCGTGTTGTTATAATCTAAGACGCAGGTCTTCCAGAAAGGAGGCAGCTGGAAACTCTGGTATGTGCTCTGTAGTTGGTCGCCCGTTAGGTTATCATCGTCAGGATGGAAGAAGGGGATACCCCATATATGCCGGACTGGAAAGGTAGCGGTGGACTCTAGTACTCTGATAATCCCGCTAAATGCAATGAGCGAATCGTGGTCAAAGGACAAGGTCCTCTTTGAATACTGTTCAGCACAGTGGACGTAGGTGAAAAAGTTGCTTAGCCTCGCCGCTTTACCACTCAATCCGGTAGGTCCTAACTGTTGGAGTGAAAAGAGAGAGGGTCGAATGAAGCTATCGTCACTTGTTCTCGGCCCGAAGAACGTATCGTCGAAAGACATGTCAAAGCCTTCAGAGCAGCTTGCGGAATTGCATTCGAAATACAGTTGGTCGTCTGTGAAGACGAGTCGACGCCGACTCAGGATTGCTTCTTGGTAAGTCCACCCCCTTGTAGCCCACTTAGAGTTGGCGATCAAAGAGTGAGGCAGAGGTAAAGTTGACGTAAGTGTATAATTATCCCCATCCCTCGTGAATGAAACTTGTCGAGTTGGTCGCGGTCTAGACACACCGGGGAGCCCATAAGACTCGTCAGCACCTGCAGCTGCGACAATTGTTAACGCCGCATTCTTATAGACTGAGTCCATATGCATTAGCTGTTCGTGTTTCTTGCTTTTGTTGTGCTTGTCGACACAATACTTGTCAACCCACAAGTAGCGATAACCGAGTTTCAACACCACCTTAATGGCATCACTAATAACAGATGGTAGAGTTTGTGGCAGCTGGGAACCGTCCAAGATCACTTTAGATACGTCGATACTATTACCCCAAACGTAACTCAAGGCCACGTACTCTAGTTCGGAACCGGTGTGAATGCCATTGGTACTCAAACCCTGCGGGTTCTGGCAATCGATCAGATTCAAGGCAGTCCGGGGCTTCTGAGCAACACGGCATCCTTGATGTTGCGACAAACAGACACGCAACCAATTCTTCACCACGTCTGGTTTAAGGAGGGGAGTCACGAGACGGGGCCTTAGTATTCGATTTTCCAAGCTCTTGTCTTCATGATAAACCAAGAAACCTCTCTTGGAAACCATGTCATCAAACATGGCTCTGTCCGAGCCACCAAGGGCCATCGAGAATTGGCTCGGGACGGCAGCAACGAAAAAGTCAGAGTTTCGATGTCCAATAGAGGTATGTTTCCCGTGGTGCCATTTCCCTGAAAGATGCGGTAATAAGTAGAAAGCGCGCAGCTGCAGCTGCGCCTCCTGGCCATCAACTACCCTCCGCGCTGAGAGACAAGTCTCTCTACAAACCTGGAAAAGGATCTGACAGAGAGGGCATTTTTTGATGGCTGGGTTGTCTTGCAGCTGCCCCAAGAGGATCCCATCGGGATTGTACGTGCTATTGGCTAGCGCCTGGGAGGCGCGGCCTAGATCAAGCTGGCGGCAATAAATACAAAGGGGGGGATTCGATAGCCTGATGGATGATACACGGCGCCCTAATTGAAGTGCCCGTGTAGATAATGAGCGACTAACAGATTCCTTAATATCTATGAACGATGACTTCTCATGAGACTATTTGCCGAGACAAGCCGAGATGTTAGTATGAATTAAGTAGATTAGACAGTTTTAGTTATTAATGAGCAGACTTAGCGTATGCGCCGTACCAGTTCTGACAGGACCTCGAGTGAAGCCTCTTCGCTCTTAGCCAGCGATCGGTTCCTTAGGAACTTCATTTCTATACCGCGGGGAATTCAAACATCGCATTCAAACATGACAATGAGAAGAAGTAGAAGGTCCGGAGCTCGTGGGCTGTTACCCCTAAATCCTGGAGTCTCAGCCCCCATCACCCCCCTGTGAATGGCGTCGCAGCATGGGGACCTGCGCCTCAATCTATTGCGCGCGGTTGCAAGATTTCAGCTAACCCGCTAGGCATCCCGCATATGCAGGTATCCGTATAAATTGTGTTTTCTTTTACTCCGAATATCCAATAAGTCCACTATATCTATGACGAATATAACAAGCTTAATTAAAATGGTAGAATGAAGAATCTTTAGGCTATAGTATACTCTGTACCTACGGCGAGATAACGCCAAGACTTTTGACTGGGTGGCGAAGCACTCACTAACCAACCGTCAACTATTCGCAATCGACAGTTAACATCCCCACCTACCTCACTACTATCTATCGTCGAGTTTCGACTCAACTCATGCTGACACCGGTGGCCTGCTATCTTTATGTTTATAAGTTAGATTTATTTTTTATTTTTTATCTGTCAGGCTTTGAACGCACACGAATAGAGAAAAAGAGCCCCTCTAGAACGCAGACGGTCGATGGATTTCGGGACCGTATTATAGCGGGAACCCGTCGCGCCGCTAAGCTGCCTGGAAAACTACCTACACTACAGTATTATTTAAGTATAGAGCGCGTCATATCCACAAAACTCAATTACGCGAGAGTACACTAATTCCCTCTTATGATTTGTCCTATAATTTGATTTGACGAGCAGAAGAGCGTACCAGACACCCAATGCAACAGTGCCTTGGGGCTATGCTAATCAGTAGACCCCGTTAATGCGGCAACTGGGTAGTATAGATGCGCCATACCATGACGCTAATCGCGGATTAAGAGACATGCTTGGATATTCCTTTATTGTCCAATCCATCCCTTTCTAAAGTCGAAAACACTGATCAATAGTATCTAGGAGCAGGTCATGGCAGGTGGAACAGTCAGACTTCCCTGTCCTATGCGGATAGTTTGTTCCCAGCCCCCCTCCGCGCAAGACATTCTTCAACGACCCTGTAGGCGCACATGAGATTTAAGACAATAAACCCGAATAGGAAATAAAGTCGCTCGAAATCGCCGCGAGACACTAATTTTATAAAACTAATAGCTCGCGCTGCGTTGTCAAAGGATTTTTTGAACAGGCCGACTTGTTATGTATACATAGGGGAGACTCACGAGCGGGTAGCTAAACATCTCAAGTATAAGTCGATCATTATATCGTGCGATCGAGTTACTAGACTTACTTATAATTCCAAGCTATTGGTTAGTCTCGAGATTCTTTGGATAACGCTGAATATTGTTGTATAGGGGCGATTAAGAGCCTGTAAAGTACTGTAGATCCCTACCCCCGCCCACTCTCCCCTTCCCTTATTAATTCGGCCGACGGAGGCCGTCACCTTTTGCGCGGCTCGAAGGAAGCATCTGTAGCTAGACGCTATCCAAATAACCGGGCGTATCCGAATCCTCTGGATCGAAGAGGTAGCTGTAGATGAGCTAAAACCGAATACCAATAGCGCTGTTAGGAATCGAACCCAATTCACTATTTAGCCAGGGTTGGCAAATTAGTTACTACTAGTATTTTTTTATTTTAAAGAGTTTTAAATAACTTTATAAAGAAATTAAATATAAAGAAATAAAATACACCATTTTAAAGCCCTTTTTAAAAGAAATTTAATAGTATAACTTTTATTAGTTAAAAGTGGGGTTTAAACATATAATTGCTTGTAATACTTTTATTATTAATTAAAGACTTGCTTTTAATTAATAAAAGTTATATTATTAAATTTTTTTTAAAAAGGGCTTTAAAATGGGGTTTTATACTTATTTATAGCTATTTTTGTTTAAAAGTTATTTTAAGTACTACACTAGTACTACAAGGTACTAAAATAGTGTTTTAGTAATACTAATTGTCAACCCTGTATTTAGCTCACAAGGTAAGTAGTTCTGTATGCTACAGCGCCGCGGCTAGTTGCGAAGGCTTCGTGGTTCGATTGCGCAGTTAAGTTAGTGGTGACTGCAGGTAAACCTAGTTGATGGTTATTTCAGCTGTCAACCAAATGGCGCGTGACAATGGGAGCACATCACTTTGAAACATCGAGAATGCAAGCCGATGCAGGTTGTGATGAGGGCAGGTACATGGAAAAGGCAGGCTGGGATATGCGACATTACATTAAACATAACTGTATTTTTAGGTAATTAAACCACAGTACTGTAAGAAACTTCTTCATTTAATAGCCGGCGGTAATCGTCCCTATGCATAGTGATTAACTAGTTGAAGGGCAGTTACCTAGGTAGATACATTACACTAGCGTGTAGACACTCTTCAGCCTATTAACAGTTATTAATGCTTTGACTTTGAGGCTACATTGGCCTAGCTGGCGTAGTTTCTGAGCTCCCTAAAGCGCCGTAACAGATCATACTGTATGCAATAGCTGCGGATAATCACTCCTTGACGGTATTCTGCTTTTGGCCCGGTTGCATATTTCGTTGCAGTTAGGTTCCGTAATAACCGTGCATCACCTCAAGGTAGCAAAAAGCTTCCATATTGACTATATCTAAAATCAATTAGTATGGTGACGGAAGTTGTTAATTTACTTCTACAAGGGAACAATAGAACTTGGTGGTGGCCGCTCTTGGATGGCGATGGGTACTGGTCCTACTGCTAGGGGTTCTAATCACTAATTCGTGACTGCCAGCTAAGTTTCAAGACTAATCAATTAGAAATCTGATCGTTGTCCTTTTTACACTGCTACCCTACAAAAAGCAACTAGGATATGGTCATGGAAGTGAAAGGCCGGCCGCCCCTCGCCGTTGTTCGTGGCTTCGTTCCCTTAGCGAACGCATAACACATTTGTCTTTTGCTTTTTCTATCCCTTGTGATTACGATACCCAGCGCCAATGAGGAGCTTGCATGACATCCCAGAGTCTGTAGTTCAATTGATTTGGTGGCGGCATAGGAGAATGATACCGTCTCCTGCATAAGTTTTGCCCTTGTCATCATTGGATGCATTGATAAAGCAGGCTGGAGAATTAACCTTGTAATCCAGTCCAGCCTGTAATTAGGCGCTAGGACCATGGGTTCCCTGAATTCCTACTAGTAAAATGACTCCGTGTGGCAGTAGGCGTTGAAAATCCTCGGATCAAAGCTGACAAGATAAGGTGTGATCTAGTAATGGACCGCAAAATGGCACAATTCATGAACAAGGGACACTGCCTACAGGTAATTCTGAGCTTAGGCAGGTCTTATGCAATGCTCCTTTATTTACCTCCCTTCCAAACCCACCCCTCAATGCCACACTAGCTAGCTTCGCAAAGGCAGAGCTTCTATTACACCTGTAATGAAGATAGACAAGACGTCACCTCATTTCCAAATTTGATTCCGCAATCTACAAGACATTATTCGTAACAGGAGTAAGCTAATACCTTATTTCCTATTAAACATCGTCATATTCTCAGTAAAGTCAGCCGTAGGATTATTCTTGCCCTCCCGAGTCAGTAGATCTTGGTATGGTCTACTAAAACCCGGTAACTAGATCATGATTCCTCCAGTACATGTTGACCGAGAAACGTCAGCTGGTCCCCGTTTTCGACGCACGGCAAACAGTCTCGAATAACTTTTAGTCTTTCAACGACTCCATGGACCTCCTGGCGTGCGTGATCCAATTTTGGCCTAACTGTATAAGCGGCTTGATTCCCGCTCCGAGCAAGTTGTTGAAGCTGTTCACTCTCTTTAACTAGCTTTTTAGTTTCTTCCATGAGACCTATACCTTTACGTAGGAGTTCAGCATTCTCTGCAAGCTGCTTTATAAGGCCTAGTACTTGTATTTCAAATTTTAATTTTTTCTCCCGTAGCACTAGGCGACTATAATTCAGCTTTTCGACCTTGGACGCACACAGTCTGTGGGGTTTTAGCTGATTTAGCACGACAAGGGGTCCATAAATTGGGGAATCTCCATTTATAGATATACGTACCTCGTGCCAATCTTGGTAATTGGGTATGAGAGGAAGTCGACGCCTGGTATGTATTTTAAAATATCGTGTGCCTGCATGATGTAAGAAGGGCAAGGCATTGTAAGGACGAGTAGATCTCGAATGCAAACTGGGAAAGCTCACCGTTTCCCATCTTTCATTCTCACTTTGCCAGTGGCAAAGCTTGGAACTGTTCGTGTCGAGATCATATTTGAGAGAGTCTCGATACCCCATGTCTTGATCAATCTTTAACCCTATATCAGAGATATTCTTCTGGTGCCTTTCACTCCTTTCTTCAAGAGTTGTACACAAGGCCAACAAATCTTTGCCTAGGATAGTCGATCGAGCATAGCAGCTAGTAGCTTCGGCACATAGCTCTATAACTTCTGATTTTACCTCCTCGATCTTGTCCAGAAAACGATCCGAGAGGTAAATAACCCGATCTAGGCTTTGTGTATCATTTGTAGATGGAGGTCGAACCCATGAAAGAGTCGTTTCACTAGCGGACTAGACGCAAAGTTGTATTAGCTCGAAGTAGCACCCCGCCCCGCCCCGGAAAAGTCCAGGAACTGAGACGGCAGGCAGCTTAAGGTGGAAAGAAGGGGAAAGATAGTGGTCAAACAGAAGACGTGGTGATTACCTGCAAGCTATTCTCAAAGGACGTGACCCGAGCACTGAAAAGCGACACTTCCTGGTTTGAGCCATGTGCTATATATTGAAGGCGTCCGCGTATCCTCGCGAGTATGCTAGACAAGTTTGAAACTTGCTCTTGATATTGCTGGAACTTCTGATAGGATTCGTCCATCTTAGCAACACGTTATGGAATAAGTGTAGAACAGATTCTAAGCGGATGGAGGTAGGGCTATGTGCAGAATGAGCTTCTGAGAGCATAATCGATCGTGTAAGGGCCAAAATAAACGAGGGAATAGGTGAACATGAAGCACACGAATAGGCGGGCGCTTTATCATATGTTATCTTGATACGGCTCCATGGAGCCAAAAATACGTTTCCACACTGTATGGCCGGAGGAGACCATCCGTCGTGAGTACCTGGACCCCTTGCAAAATGCACATCTTCCCAACCCCTGTATTGGGGGCTCAGCTTTGTATGCAGGTCGTCAGAAATCTTAGTCGAGGCAATGGCGTCTTAGGAGGGTAGCATTATTTCGTGTATATGTAGCTAGGTAGCCAATGAATCACCACAGGTAAGCTGGCTCGTTACTCCAGCCCCAGCACCATGCATGTAGAGTATCGTGATAGTCATTTGTTTCAGGTGAGTATTCAGGACTGTGGTGTGCAGGCTGTTACCTTAGAAGGCAGGCAGAGCAAATCATCCCTATTCTTACTGGGCGTGCCGCGAGCCGTGATTACGAGCATATAGTTCACCTTGACCCCATTGACTTCGCGAATAAGGGAGCCACAATAGCATTGCCCGTGAATCTTTTAGTTCCACTCGTCTTTAAACTTCGCTTTGAACAGAGTTACCAGGCAAACTGGGCTCATCGATTTCTCTTTTGGATCGCTAGCATGGATTCCAATCAGATGCAGATTGCGGCATTGGGGAGCCAGGACAGCATGCATAACTTCATCAAAGCTAGTCGGCTTTTGGATGGCAACCTCCCTGATATCCTCTCATATGTGCCGGTGACAGCAAATTGCATGGGAACTCTTCGCATCCTAGCCTTCTCGAAAGAGGCTTGCTTAACGAAACAGATTTCTCCAGGGAAATATGTTACGTCCGTGCTCAAGCATAGTTGCCTAGTTCGCTCCTCAGCTAACATTGCGTAGGCAAGACAATCTGCCGGCAAACCTGGACTCATTAGTCCAGAAGGGTATGGATGCGTTCAATAAAGCTCAGTGCAGTATGGATACTATCAGACTCAACGGCGAAGCGCATTTTGGTCGTGGGAGCACCGTCAGTAAGATCCTTCTTTTTTAGATGAGCTTTCATTTACGAGGTTTCAGGTTTCAAGAATTATTGGCTGCCTGACAAATAAGACGAAAGCAAAGGCTATGCTCGGCCCGAATGTTGCGGCTCTGAAAAAGGCAGTCGAGAGGTGCGCTGATGTTAGTGCTGACGTTGTCAAGGACTTTGACGAGTGGAAGATGATGGCCCAAGAGCTAAATGAGCTGATTACCGGACAGCTAGGCAAGAGCAAACCCCTACTTTGATGGCAGAATTCATTTGTTAACAGAATTTCCGGATAGTCCATTTTGAGAAACAGAAAACGACAGACCAGGAGGAAGCACAGCGAACCAAAATCTGGGAGAAGCACTACCAAAGTCAGAAAGACATTGCTGAAAAAGAGAAGAAGAAATACGAAGAACGGTGGGAGAAGGCTGTGAAGGAGTTTAGGAAAGAACTTAAAAAGCAGACTTCAAGTATGGTTTTCGATAAACAACAACTTTGATGATGAGCTGACCGATATCTAGCAAGGAGAAATTTGGGAGCTGTTGTTGCTAGCGAAGGGCTGAACGTTGGTTTCGGCGCGGTGAATGGTCTCATAAATATCGTGACTGCGGTACCGAATGTTGCTCTCGAAGGCCTCAAAGCCATCGGTAACCTTGGTTCGCTTGGCCAAGGTGGGAACCCGTATGCGGATCGTGTTCAATCATCACAGCCACAAGTCGGCGGCGATCGGCCAACCACCAACAGCCGCCTCCCAAGTGATGCGGCATTCATAGAGGCAAATCGAGTGCTAACTACGGTTCAAAATTTCGAGTATATTTGCCGGCTTGATTTCGGCACCCCGGAACAGATAGCTACCAACAGCGCCCTCCTCCAAGATGCCGTAGACCAGATCCGGCGGCTGAGAAAAGATATTGATGGACTCAATACCCCGGGATCAATTCATATTTGCACGGCCATTCTAGATCCGATTCTGGCAATTGGTGAGGATGCTATGAAGGTTTTCGAGGACGGGCTTGACAAAGATTCATACAATGCTACCGTGAGCAATTGGATCGCCCGATGCAAAGGCCCTCACACTGAAGCCATAGCATTCAAGGCTAAAGCTGATTCGCAACCGGGTCAAGCTTTCGGAGGAATCATGCCAAACCTACAGTGGCAAACCCCTGCCAACCCGCAAACCAAACTCGCTGACAGCCAGCAACTTCTGGAGAAAAAGGCACAAATGATGGCCACAATGAAACTTGCCATGGAAGCGGCAAAAAGAGACTATGACGCTCAGGCATTGAGGGTAGCGATGACCGACGAAAAATTGACGGAGCTGACATCCTCTCTTGCCCAGCTCATGTCCGGGCAGGATATGCTTCAAGAAGTGAATAAGCTTCTTAGAAAAGCAATCAAAGTAATTAGCGAACTACAGGACGGGGTGAGACGACTAGTGAGTTACTTTCACGGAATATCTGCGACTATTGGCGTGGTCGTAACCAGCGATTGCGATCATTATCTGAATCTAGTCCAAACACTGGGGTCCGATCTTGGCAATGAAGAACTCCTCCAAGTATGTGCTGAAGAACTTTTCCACGCTCTAGTAGGGCTGCGGGGAAACTTTGCCGTCGTTCACGCCAATGCCTGTTTCTACCAGGAGGTATCTACGAAATATATAATGCCAGCTATGCAAGAAGTGTGCGGGCTTCCCATCGACCAGGACATGGATGCCCAAATTGAAGCTCGGAAGAAGCTAGAGGAGGCCACCAACAATGCGGCAAGTCGGATTCGGCAGTTGGGCCTCGATGAGCGTACCAAGCTGCTGGCGAGCCTTGACAGCGGAATTCAGGCCATTGAGACTGAAGCTCGCAACGACCCTTTTCTTTTAAGGACAATGAATCGGCAACAAAAAGTCATACAAGATACCGTGCATGAGGTGGAACGAGAACGTAACGAAGCATCCCGGCAGGTATTTGAAGTGAAAATACAACAGATCGACGACGATATTGCGGGACTTTAGTAGCGGAAAGACCCTGGTATGATTACTTGTATTTGTTCTTTTGTTATTGTTTGATTTAAGAGCTTTGCAGTCGTGCCTTGTATTAGGGGCGTCTTTCTGTGCGCCAAGGTAAACAGCTTCAACACTAAACCTAGCATAGAATGTACGACGGAGAATTCTGCATATCGCGGATAGTTATGAAAATTCAACTTCTCTCTCCATTCTCCATCTTTTAAGGAAGCCTAATGTTGAACGTTTTAGGAAACGCTCTTGTTATTAACACTAGAGAGGTATGACAGGGCGGAACTAGAGGTTTCGGGTCATAGCCTTTAGGTTTTAATTTTTGTCACATGCATTGGTGTAGGACGGATGATTGAATTAATTATAAGCAAACGCCATCAAGGCCACAGAGCTCATGAAGGGTAGTGCCATCGTCGCAATAATACGTTTCGTTGCATTTGGTATTACGAAAGCCGTTGTGTTGAGGGGTTTTAAGGCACAGCATGGCTACCTAGGTACTCCCGTCAAGTGGCAGACTATGTCAAGAATCGTGGAGGCACTGCCATCCTCGGTGGCTTTTTCTCCTCCTTTATTCGACCAAGTAATCTAGATCGGTATCTCGGTCAGATGTGGGGTAAGCCGTGGAGGAATTGACAGTATGAGAGAACAACTGTGCTTCTTCAAGACTCTCATGTAGGGCTAGAACCCACTACCCGGGCTCGCCTAACGACATCTTACAGCTCCAAGGCTCTGTTCTTCAAGAATGTCTCGCCGTCAGACTCCTTGTACGCTTCGCCCGAGGGCGTGAGGAGTGAGTCGGTAGTCTTCGGTCCTGTTCCCGTTGAAGCGCAGACTTCAGTTGCATTCGCAAAATGCGGCCAGGGTTGGCTAGGTTATACAGGCGGTGTGAATAACGAGGCGGGAACGGTAGAAGCTTTGCTAGCCATGATGGGTCTCCTAGCATGACGGCCTCATCATGAGGTGTATGAGGCGGATGAAAAAGGGGGAATCAAGGGCAGCGTTCCGTCTAGCTATGATGATGTTTCGTTTTTATCCTCGGTGTTTCTTTTTACTCTCAGTACTTAGAACGAGGTTACTTGAGTGCTTGACCTAATAAATTCGGAGGATGCTGCCGCTTTAATGTAACCCCGCGCAATACCACCTGGCATAAGTGAAATGAAAAATCGAGATTGTTAGGATTTGGAAAGAAAAGAATTTAATTTTGAACTATCATGAAGACAATTATGTATAGTTATACTTATTGCTTACTATATTTGTAAATATATCCTCTTGTTTATCTTTACCGTGTCTCACATGCAGTAACTCAATGAACACTACAGTTTCGAGCAGGAGGTGTTTATTAGGTGCTACCTTGCAATTTGAGAACCTGCCACCCGCAAGATTAACTATACGTCATAGTGCCTTATTCGGGCCTTTTCGTACTCTCTATGAGCTTCAACGCATCCGCCAATAAAGTCCTATCGACGAGAGTCTCAAGCACATCCCTCGCCATAGGTGTCCGGCGGTCCGCGCGCGCGACATACTTGTCCTCTTCGAGCATGACGTCGACAATGTCAAGCGGGTTCCGCGCCGTCCATCTATGGACGGACCACACCTCCCTGAACAGCGTAGCGTTGGTCTTGACAGCCGCTGCGGCCCTCTCTACGACCTTGTCGGGGTCCGTGCGGAATACGTCCTCGGCCTTGACGAGCGCAGCAACAAACGCCACGATCTCCTTGCGCTTCGCAGGGTCGGCCAACTTCTCGGCCGTGGTCGCGAGACCGTAGATCTCGCGGTACAGCGTCTGCTCGAAGATTATCGCGTCGGCGCCGATGGCCTCAGCGCCCAGCTGCACGCTCGGCTCCCACATGCCGATGGCGTCGATGGCGCCGCGCTTGAGCATCGAGGGGAACGTGCTAGAGCCGCACGGCTCCTTCAAACAGGCGCCCCCGGCCACGATGGTGTAGTCCGACGGCCCCAGCCCGACGGTCGCGAGGAGCGTCTGCACGAAATACTCCGATGACGTCGACGGGAACGCGCCGATCCGCTTGCCCTTGAGGTCCTCAAGTTTTTCGATGCCCTTCTTCTTGCTCGCGACGATTCGGTAGTAGACCTCTGCCGTCGTGAGGACCGTCCGGAGGTTCTTGTGCGAGGCGTATTGTCGCAGGAGCTGTGTTTCGGAGTTGGCGCCTAGGTCTACGCTGGGGTCGCTCGATAGGCTTGGGATCCCCCCATTCACGATGGAGACGGTCCCATTGTAGTAGTCTTCTTTTGCGATAAGTTCGGGCGTCCACTCGAGAACCTCTAGATTGCTTGCCACCTTGAGAGCTGCCAGGGTGGGTGTCGCGAGCAGCAGGAGTGCAGACCAGAAGATTTGTGACGAATGCATCATGCTTGGTATCTTTTCTTATGGATTTAGTGCTCCTAGTGTAACCGATCTGGAAAGATCGAAGCTTGAAGTTTAAACGGAGGACTTCTCTTCACTGGCACGATAGCATGATGACTAGGGAATCGTCAATAGCCATTGTCGCATGCAGCAGGGACCTCGCGTGTGTTTTCGGACATGCTTCGTTTGGAACTTGGTGAATGCATTTCCGCCTGGACGAATGAGATGGGCTACTTGAAATGGAAGTAATTCGTGTGTGCTTTTTACCGGTGTCACACCCGTGGGAGAATGGACCGCTGTAGACACCCCGCATGGCCAGCCGAATCTAAGAGTCCGGCAATATGAAAAATAGAATACCAATTCTGCCTGCTTGCTGTTGTCTACGATATAATAGGTCGATTCAACGGTAGCGTTGCAGCGATTGAGTGTGCGGATAGGTGCGCACAGATTCTTGCGATGAGTGCGCGACCAAAGGAACAGAGGGTGTCGCGGTGATGTGGATCCTATAGAATGAAGCTATTCCTAAGGGGAGATCTTCGGACCCTATAGTCACGTGATCCACACCGCTATATAAGGTGATCTGCTCAAATAGACTGACGAAGATCACACATCCATAGACCACTTAATAGAGCACTATTCGTACCCTGTAAGAAGCGCTACTCCGTCACAGAGAGGCATCAATGGCATTGCAAGCCTCAGTCTGCACATCCAAAAACAGTCGGGTATATCTATCCGCGAGATATGCATGGGAATACTTCCATAAGAACCGCTTCCATATCTCGCTGCCCTTCCATCGAGTCCTCTTCCTAAGACCTCTTCGTCGTACACTCCTCGTAATAAGTACGTTGTAGCGCCAGGCATGCTGGCACTAAAATGGAAAGCTTTACCTTTATAGGTATAGCTTCCATTTTAAGTACGATAAAAATTGAAATGCAAGCATTTCAATTTTTATGTTACGCACAGTAATATAAGTTATACAGAGTATTTAACATTAAGCTTGGTCAGTTATGTAAGCGAGGTTGTATTCCTATTTACATATAGTGGCCGTTAGTAACTATGTTTACTATTGCAGTACGCAAGCTACATAGTTCAAACACATTGTAGTTAATGCTTTAAATAAACTCTGACCAATTAGATCTTTGCAGAGTTCGTATGGACTAATCAAAAGACGGTCACTTTTATAGAGTTTTGAAGGTCACCGTTAGCACTTCTTAAGCTTTACTTTTCCTCACACTTAATTGTTGTTGCCAATACGTGTTCGGGAAAGGTAAAGCTTTCCAATAAATGGAGTTCCGTTTTCTTTCATACGGTGTGTTAGTGAGGTTGAGCCAGGACGCCCATGGTAAATCGGAGGGTCGGGGAAGGCAGACGGGAACGGGCGGGGCGGCCGTAATGAGTCAGCAGATGCCCTCGCGCCGAGTGTTCAAGATTGCTGGGATGCTTAGTTTTCATGGCTCATTGCCAAAGTGTCTCTCCGCATACCACGAGCCTAGTATCGCGGAGCCGATCAGAAATATGACCCTAGTGGTCGGGTCCGCTACACACCATACCGTATATGACACCCACGCCGCATTAACGCCAACCCCGCATTCCCCAGCTGGCTTGGGGACGATCTGCGGGGAGAACCGCTCCCCCGGTGTGACAGGAGATCAACTGGCCATCGCCCTCTTAGCAGCTAACAACTGAAAGGTTACTACAGTATGCAGTTAATAGGGAAAATCCTAATTTCATCCGATGTCAATTGTTATATATTATCGGGTTAGTAAAATGGCTATCGTAATAAATAGTTCGTATACATATGGATAATTAAGGATGGTATAAATTTTGTAATGGTTTAAAAACGACATTTGGAAAGGGGTTAAAGGGCTCAGTGTAGTCGTATGTGCGGGGTGTAACCATGGGGCACCTCTGCTGCGGGGAAGCAATCCTTACTAAATCGTAGATGTCACCGGATTCAAACTATGTATAGAGGGCTCCAATTTCAGATCCCCGAGCCTTCAGTCCTAGAGGCTTCCATACCATCCCTTCAACATTTGTATGTAACACTAGTGTACTAGCTCGGGCTAGGAACTCGGAATCATAGAACGATAATCATATCGCCTTTCGAAGTTTACCATCTCAAGCGTCGGCGTAACTACATCTCTGGATATCTCAGGTCTAGACGTTTCTCACTATGAAGGCTGCGAGATATTATGGCAAGGAAGACATCCGCATCGAGCAAGTTTCCGAGCCGACTGTCGGCCCAGGCCAGATCAAGGTGAGTCAACATGTCGACAACGGCGATTGGACTTTTTGCTCAATCGGTTCCCTAGATAGCCCCAGCTTTCGTAGGGATATGTGGTACAGATCTACACGAATACCTCGGTGGGCCGCATTTCTGCCCCACGAGCCAGCATCCGGTCACTGGCGAAGCCATCCCAATCACCCTCGGTCATGAGTTTTCCGGCGTCATAAAAGAGATCGGACCCGGAGTCACAGGCTTCGAGATCGGCCAAGCATGTGCCGTTCAGCCCACTCTCTTCTGCGGGCATTGCGCAGCTTGTGAAGGCGACGCCGAAAATGTTTGTCATAATGGCGGTTTCGTCGGACTCAGTGGGAGCGGCGGCGGACTGAGTGAGGCTGTCTGCGTGAATGCGACACATGTTTTCCCTTTACCCGAAGGCCTTGAGCTCGAGACTGGAGCCCTTGTCGAACCGCTCTCCGTAGCCTGGCACGCAGTCTCCGCTGCCCCTGAGATTGGCCCCGATTCTATCGTCTTGATCATTGGAGGTGGCCCAATCGGTTTAGCCTTGATCTTGTGTTTGAAAGCGAAAGGTGTCAAAACTATTATTGTGTCAGAAATTGCGGCTTCTCGCCAGAACTTTGCAAGGCAGTTTGGTGCGACGCAAGTCGTCAATCCTGTGAATGACGATGTCACAAAGGTAGTGCAAACCTTGACCAACGGAAGTGGCGCGGATGTGACATTCGATTGCGCTGGTGTCCCCGCCAGGTAAGCTTTTAACGCAGTCCGGTTCCATCATTTTAGATTGTCTCATAATGTTTTAGTATTAAGAGCGCCTGCACTGCCGTCAAGGCTAAGGGGACCGTGGTTAACGTGGCCATTTGGGAAAAGGAAATTCCCTTTAACCCGAATTGGGTGACAGCGAAAGAGAGCACTTATAAGTCTGTTCTAGGATACCGGAAAAGTGATTTTGAAGCGGTCATCGAGAACTTAAGGACAAGTAAGAGAACTCATTCAGGCTCATGTATATGGTCGCTGATATCCTTCGAGGCGCTATTAAGCCAAGCGGCATGATCACCGCAAAGATCAAATTTGAGAATGTTGTCAAAGACGGTATCAAGAGACTTATTTCCGACAAGGATAATCATGTCAAGATTCTTGTTGATATAAATGCCGAATAGTCCATACATGATGGGAACAGAGTTGGGATAAAGTGAGTTTATGTGTTGGGCTTTTCTAACTCTTCGTAGGGAATATCGGGATGGTGCAATTGATCAGATATATTTGGCTGACTAAAGTATCACTGAAAGAAAAAGAAAACCATAATCGATAATATGCAATTTTAACTCCTGCTAATCGGATAACACACTCTTAATGAATTTAATACTCCAACGGGAAGCTGCATGTAGAAGGGTAGGTATGCCTTACTGATTCTCTCAACACTCATGTCGGCTCATTGAATCATAACAAAAAAAAAAAAGAAAAAAAAGACGGGCGGTTCGCCTAAAACTGAGAGACCTAGTCAATATTTCGTTCTTTAAACTTTCGTTTCACCACTTTGTAATATAGAACTCACTGACCAGTCAAGGACTTAGTTGCGCTATAATTAAATCTACAAGCAGTAATTCCTCCAATAACGGAAACAATTAATCGGCCGCCAAATAATCTAAGTGGATTATCTCATCGGGGCGCTTGGACATTTGTCCATATGTATCTCTCGGTACCTCCCTGTTTCTATGATTCTATGCTTTTAGTCGCCGAGCTCAATTTGTATCAGGTGACAGCTAGTGTGTATAGTCACCAACTAACCGAAATCCTTCAACCTAAAATCCGCACCTAGATCGGATGTTTTGGCAAATATACTATTTGTTCAATCACAAGTGGGAACTAAGTCCCGCCCCCAATGCAAGACTCCCGACTATCTTCCCACGGTATATGCGAGGCCCCCCTTGTCCGCGTTACAGCTGATATTCCATAGCTGGTTTCTATAGCCGATACACGTGTATTTCTCAGTTACACGACGATCCCTGGATCGTGCAGTAAGGCTGCATGCATCCACGTGTTGTGTCAGGTCGCATCCTCCAACACGGGCCAATCCCAATTAGTACCACCCCAGCGCCGTTGGTTAAGCTGGTGCCTTGATGGTGGTCCAATCCGTAAGTCTTCGATCACTCTCGTCTCGCGTAGAAGTGGGCTTGGTTCTGCGCCGATGGGAGCGGCATTCCTCCTGCTACTTTAAGCTTAATCACTCTCAACAGTGCCATCATAACAGTATGCGGAAGGGTACTGCGGATTTTCTGTTAGTCTCGCGTAGCTTAAAGTGGTAGTCTGTTGATCCACCGTCGAATGGAGTTAGCTAATAGGCATTGTCTTGCCAGCGGTGTGCATCAGCTTGAGTAAGACCGTATAATATGAGATATCTACACTCTCACGGATGTGTTACAGGCAACGCCATTGAGCCAACCGCAGACAGGAACTTTTTATCAAATCAATTGTCGGATAACAAGATCCACCATGGCATGCAAACCAGCTAGGAAGGCCAATGACATGCCTCATTCCTGTAAATACGCGCCCTTTGAAAACGCTTCATACTGCTCCGCCGCTACAAATACCTGAGGTATGATTAGCCTAGAGGGTCTCTACTGAATAACCATGACGCTCCATACCCCTTTGGAGGATTGCTTAGGGTACGGGTATGCAGTACACCCTAGCGACACGAGGCACTCCCAATTAGGTCGATCAAAAATGCATGTTGGATGTAGAATGCGCAGGGCGGTGCATCATCACGTGGAAGCTATTGAATATGCCTTGCAGGGGAAAAGCGACCAGTTACTATGTAAAATAGATTGAGCGCATTATGCAGCTTATCACAGGGAGTGATAATTTTGGAGATGCAACGCAGAAAACTGATGTAGACATTTAGGTTGCCTGTGCTCGTCTTATCCAATGGCATGAGGCGTATATGGTTGTTGGTTGTGGCATTGAGCTCTGCTGCAGCGCCAAGAACGGTGTTGGTCTGCGTTGCAGATGAGGATGGCGGGGTGGCTGCGTGGCCGGGTCGATCCCCTAGCTAGGAAACAGTCTGTAGAGTCATGTACAATTTGAAATAAAACCCCGTAGCAAACCGATGGCATGTTGAATCCCGCCTGCGCTTATTTTATCTACACTAATGCTTTATCTGAGGCGTGGATGATGAGCGGCCCGAGCAGAAACCGAGTGTGAAACCCAATCACAGTCACCTCCATCGCGCTAGTTGGTGACGGATAATCGAAGAATTACTACGTATTCAACATTCCTTCAATATCACATACCCTAGATATTTGAAATTCATCGTGAAATGAGTGAGGGGATGAGAAGATCGCGTATGCAATAATAGATACTCACAAGCGAGTCAATTGAATTCAGTCATGGTATTGAAAATTGAAAATTCTTCGCTTCATTCACGTGAATAGGATATAGTGAACAAATCAGTAGGGGTAGAGTGAGGCGGGGAGGCGGGGAAGACACTACTAGGTAGTTCGCACTTTGAGCACAACGGGTGCTGAGACTCGGTTACATCATTCACGAGAATCATTATGGTCGTACTTGATTGTGCTTCTCAAAGATGAGAAGCTATCATTTACAAGTGCTTATAAGCATCCATTTATATTCTATTCCTGCATACATCTAGTATCCGCGAAGTCTAGCCGCTAGATAGTCTCAGTCGCGCGTCTCCTAACGCGTATCTTTACATCCATGTTTGGCACTTTCATTGCCAAAAGGTTCGTGAATTGTAGTTCTGCATCAGTATATTCCAAGTCGTAATTGAGTAGGATATGAGCCATGATGAGTTTGACCTCATGCACGGCTATGAAGCGGCCAGGGCACGGATGCTTGCTTGTTCCGAAGCCAAAGAAGTGATCATCTACCGTAGTCGCCGCGCTTGTGGTGGTATAGCTCCGGTGTCCATCATCGCTGTGGTGGCGGTTGGTATCGACGAACCTAAAAGGTTTGAACTCATGAGGACTTGAGTAGAAGTCCTCGTCGCGGTGGATGCGCTCTACTGGCAAAGCCAGTACAGTATTGCGAAGAATAGTGATAGGAGTCTTCCCATGTTCTACTAATATACCCTCTGGACTAACCACCTAGACCCGCGTGATGCCGTTAGTCGCTTTCATGATGTCTGTGAGATAATCAACTCACTGTCCTGGCCATAGCAATTGAGCTAAAGGGCGCAAATCGCATTGACTCTCGAATGGCAGAGTCAAGAAGTTTTAAACTTCGAATTGCGGCGAGATCCCATGTTCCTCCCGCGGCCTGCAGGGAGTGCCTACACTCATCCCGCAAGGCCTCAATGTACCCTAGAGACGGGTTTGACGAAATGAGGCATAGTATTAGATGATGTGCAGTGAAAGTCACCCCATTCAGAGTGACATTATTTGCTATGAGAAGCCGATCGGAGATCAGGCGAGTTGATAATTGCGTGGGGTCGTTGCGAGCGTGGGCTTCGTCAATGACCAGTTGGAGGCCATCTTTCTAGACACAGGGTAAGTATAGTGAAACTATTCCATCAGTTCAACTTACAATAGGTTTGTCGGCACTCTTCACTTGTGTAATTTCTGTGCTCTCTCGAAGGCGCTTTTCGATATACGGCTCGCATATTTTGGCGATTTTTCGAGAGTAGTATGCGCACCACAAATGCACCAGGTATCCTATGACTGGGCGGACGGACGTTGGCATCATACTAATAAAGAGGGATCCCCCAAAGAGCGCAGTTGTCTGGCCTTCGAGCAATTGTAGGTATGCCTTGTCTCTGCCTAGATACTGTCAAAATGAAGCTCAGTCTGCTTGCGGTGTGAGTGACCTACAAAGAGGGCTACCATACAGGGCGGCGTTAGATGCTCTCGACACGGCCCGGAAACATACTTGCCAAACCGAAACTTCCTTCCAATCTGCATCGACGCCCCAGGAAGATGTGATTTCATCTTCGATCTCGTCGAACATCGAGCTCGTAAATGGCCCCAGGTCTCGTGTAAGTTGACTGGGAATCAGATATCTATGATAAGGATCACGGATGACCCGTTGGTCCCCAACAGTGTACTTGGCTTGGATTTGATCCTGAAGGGTGCCAAAAACGTCTAGTTGGTCTTCCGGTAGCTTGTATACAGTTTTCAACTGTCCCGCTGGAAGTATGACCATCTGCCCTCGATCGAGTGTCTGGAGGACATACGGTGTATTTCGTTTAGTGAACTTCATGAAAACATTAGAAAGTTTTGCTTCAAATTCGGGTACAGGAGGGGAAGGGATTTGATCGTACTTTAGCATAACCCTGTGCCGCCCATTCTCCGGTCATCCAAAGCGACCTGAACTTTGCTCTGGTACTGGAAAACCATTCGTCGCGAACGCCAACAATTGGAAATTCCTTCAGATCTGGATTGTGCACAAGCTGTATAATGAGAACGAGTGGTTTGTAGAAGAAAGCGAGGGCCGCAATCGAAACTGCTATTAAGAGCAACATTGTCGCGTCTAAGTCTAAAACTAGGCGATACATTGGATGTAGAACGTAGTAGCATGGAAAATCGAAGCTGTTGAGCAGTAGAACATCAGTCGTCCACGTCAGAATGATGTATTTGTTTTCAGCTACACTAGACAATTAGAAATAATCCTCCTAGCAATCCTTGTAGTATAGGCCCCCGTGGGGGCTGTTGGGCGAAGTTGCAGGAGCACATACTAACTATAACTAGCTGCAGCCAACCCGGCTTGGCGTATGCATTGCTGTATAACAAGTAATCGTCGCAAGGATCAATCGTAGCAATGTCGCAAGGGACGCGAGAAGCAGTGACGTTTTATTGAGAACTTTTCTATAACATTAGGATCTAGATTAAATGCTTACGTTTGCTATCCCGTTGCGTTGGTAAATTATCCCCTAATCATCACGTATACGCTCATTGTTGAGCTGAGGGACCGACTATATTCTCATAGTTGATGCTTGTAGTCGGAATCCTTCTGCCGAGACACCGTTGGCGAGACCATTGAATGTGAGCTTACGACTCTGAGATCCTATTCAGGATTACCTTGCAGCTTGTGATATGCGTGACATTCAAACGCCATATTTCCCACTACTAGTCATTCTACTATTAACTTATTATCATTGCATAGAGAAGGAAGTTCTATCTATGCCGGTAGTGAAGTCTCTAAGTTGGGTTATATAGCACGGGCCAAGAGGCCCTAGTCCCCTATAAGCTTCCGCGACGCTAATCAGCTTGCAGAAATCGTCGCCAGTGATGCTGCCTTTTAAACATTCCCCCAACAGCACTTGTACATATGGCCGATCCTTGAATTTAGGTTTTATTATCACAGCTTATGTTGATTCATAGGAATTCAATTTACTACATAGGGGTATTTACAGACAATAATCTCCGTGCGAACAGTCTCAACCTAACCAAGCCGCGTGTTTCACCCTCGACTCACAATCACAGTAGTAGTTTTCGCGATCCCCCCCTGCTCAAGCTCGAAGTAATTAAAGGTGCGGGTTATGGAGTCGCTATCACCACCTCGTCCATGTGCCATACTCCGTATGTGAGATGTGCTAGAGGCTGTTCGACTAGAAGAAAATATGGACCCGAGTTTTGTAAACAGGCCTAATTCGGAGGAGAGATCGACCCAGAGTGAACGGATTGCGGGGACGGTCGCAAGCATAATACCGATGGCACTATCGAGGATTCTAAGTGAAGGGAGAGCCGTCAGTTCCAAACTTTGAGATATCTCAAAACTATTGAAGCAATTTCCACTTACGTGAATATAATGACGATTGTTAAGTCGCCGACGGATTCTGCTGAAGAAGAGCGGCGGTAATGGAGGGATACCGCCCCAGAAGCAATAGCACTGTGCGCGAGGCCAGAAATGGCACGGTTAGCAATGTCAAACAAGCAGCCCCTTGAAGGTGAGCTTACACTATTCCCGAGGCGAACAAAAGTGCTAGCCCAATCTTCTTACGCGTAGGCAGATGGAGTTCGTACACAATTGGGATTGGTAGAATGAACGCGATGATGTCGATTGCGAGATTGAATGAGGCGTTGGCCACCGCAATAGCATAGGACAACCGAAAATACTGTGTGTAAAATGGGTCGTTCAAGAGCTCGGACGCTGGCACCATATTGCTGCGAGATTCCGCGATAACATTTTCAACAGTTCCTAATACGGATGTGGCCGTGTAGCCAAGGAATCCGAGCGACAATGTGATGTAAACTGTCCTTCGGACCCAAACTTTGGAGCCAAATAGCTTTCTATAGAGAAGGAATATCGTTGCTTTGGCAGTGAAGTTGCTATAGGCCGAGATGAAGTATGTTGCAGTGGCCACCTAGTTGTTCATAAGCACCTTAGTACTCCGTCTTTCCCGATGGCTAGATCAAGAAACTCACTCTCGAAAGTGTCATCGCATCAACAGATGGGTCGTCAATCCCTGTACTTGTTAATATCAGATCAGCAGCAAGTTTGTGGTAATGACTTACAAGCTAGCGTCGGATAGTATAACCCAGCTGTTGCTCCAAGAAGAAGGACGGAAAATATAGAAACGTCTGTTTATAACTTCATCAGTAGAGCAGCCATGATTTCAAGGTTCCTTAACATACAGTCGTCAACAAGCCAACACTTATTAAGCCTGAAGTTGGCCCAGAGGCGTATGAAAACGAATAACGACGCAGCAGAAAGCACTACAATCTCTGCAGCTAAAAACCCGGCTAGTGTAATGCTGCCTTCCATGGTGCCGTTTCTCATTGTGATGGGATGCGGAAACGACGTTGTGGAAGAAACTGTTGGGATAGCAAATGCTGATAATACGTCGACCTTGAGTAGACTAAGATTTACGGAATGGAAGAGATATCTTCATGAGAATAAGTAGACGTCCTCGAATCGGATTTGATAGAGAGAATGACAGATTCTTGCAGAGCTTTCTCTGCTTCCAAGGATATCAACATTCCCATACTTCATATGGCCAGTGACAACTACCAACGATTCATACCAACACAGGATCAGTGCAGAATAGAATGAGGAATCTAGTTTCATGCATGTTGGCTTGATGTTCAGTTTGAAAACAGGCAGGTATTGCGGGCCAACGTTACAATACAGCACTAAGTCGCGTGGATCAGAAGGATCCGGATCCTTACCCGCCACGCCACCAACGGACCAACGCCACCAACAAACTTTCACTACTAACAGACTTACATTGCCACAGAGTCGATCGTGAGCGGCACTCTAAAAATACACCTTGTATACGGACAAGTACCTGTGTGTATCTTTGTGGGTATCGTCTGTCTTTGTAAAAGAAAAAAACTCTAAAGAGTTACATCGACTGATTTGGAATATAATGGGCGCTTCGCGGAGCGTTCTAGCTAATAGGTAACTAACAATCGACTGCGAAAGTTGCCGATCATTCTCATTAAGATAGTGCTCTTCAGGGGAACATGACGGGACCTCCTACTTCCTATTTCATTTCATCGCATCGCCTTTGATAGGTAGCCCCATTGCCAGTTGTATATGAACAACCCTTCGGCACCTTCATTACCTACCACCAAATAACAGTCCCGAGGAGATTGAGAGAACAGAGGCGCACGGATAGAAAGTCATCAACATGGAACTGAGCAATTCTTTGTTTTCTCTCCCTGGCACTGAGATGTCAGCGGGGATTACTCTGTCAATCCTACTTCTAGTTGCGTTGCTATGCGTTGCGCTCGAGAAGGTACCGACCAATTGGGTAAGCAGATTTCTATTTGCAGCTACAGCTTTATTGTTATTTATACTGAAGTATGAAGGTTTTCAATCATATTGCCAAGCGCTTTCGAGCCTGGGAATATTGTTGGAGGGGCCCAGCGATTATACAAGAAGGATTCGACCAGGTGAGTGAAAAGAAGAAACTGGATAATATCCGGGCACGGTAAATTGACAAAAAACAAGGCTAAAGGGATGCCGTACGAGGTTCCAACACCTGAAACTCGTTATGTTTTCGTTTCTTCTCTAAAGCATATTGAGGAACTTGACCAGGCTCCGGACTCAACTTTGTCATTGCAAGCCGCCGCAAAACATGTACGTGTCTTATATTTATACTCAACCCCCCGTTTCGTCGCATTTTATCGTTAAGAGCTTATTCGATCGCCGCAGATGCTGCAACCAAAATACACAATGCATGGATTTAGCTGGTTTGACATGCGAGGGACTGAGGGCGTTGGCTTTGAGCGTGCCCTCCGTACCCTCTTGACAAATTACATGCCTACTACGCTACCTGACTTAGGTCGGATTGTACGTGTTCGCTTTGAGGAGCTAAGACAACAAAATTCCATTGCCAAAGGTATGTATATTCTGCAGGCTCCCATTATCATAGGGGGAGGGCTAACACTTTGATCATTTAGGATCGCAGCAAATACGCATGTTCTCTCTAATGAAGGAGCTCATAGCGGTCTCTAATGCATACGTACTTTTTGGAAACGAAGTCTGTAGGTTTTCACCTCTTCCGTGTGATTTTGATTTTCAACTAAAATCTTTAGGCAATGATAGAGAATTCACGGCGGCGGCTAGCTCGTACATGGACGAAACCCTCGGTGTCGCTGAAATCCTGCGTCTGATACCAAGCTTTGCAGTTCCGTAAGCTCACTCTATCCCATATGACTATTTCCTAATGTAGGGCTAAGACTTCGTATTTAGATTCGTTGGAAAGCTCACCTCAGCACAATTTCAGTCGGGGAAGACGATGTATCAAAAGCTTCTGTCTGTGGTGGAAGTAAGGTGCGCAGAAAGAGACATGAAGGCAATAGGGCGGGAAATTCCCAATTACGTAAGTTACCCATTCTAGGGTGTCATCAGAGAGTACGTATTATAGCCACTAACACTTCCCCAGTCCGATTGCATCCAATGGATCATGGATACGGCACCTAAGCAGACACCTTGGACTCCTCAGCGAATTGTGTGGGAGTTAATGGCAATCTGGTTTGGGGCCTGCTATTCTCTTACTGTTGTAAGTCATGCGTTCCTCATCTGGCTGGTCAGAGTAACAACAAGTTCATTGTCCTGACGAAGTTTAGACTTCAACCTTTACGGTACAAGACCTTGGACGACACCCTGAATATGTGAAGTATCTCCGGGCCGAGCTTCAGGACCAGTACAGTAGCTTCGAGCTCACCGGGAAAGGCCTCCCTCTCTTAGACAGCTTCATAAAAGAATCGGCTCGGCGGCATCCGATCGAGTCAAGTACGTCAATGAGCTCTCAACCAGCAAGGTGATAGCTAACATATCTAGTGAGCACCCGGCGTCGCGCTATGCGGCCATTTCAATTTTCTGACGGCACTAAACTCGAGGTTGGTGACTGGGCTTGTACTCCAGTACATGCTATCAACCACGACCCTACGCACTACCCAGATCCGTCCAGATTCAACGGATTTCGATTCGTGAGCCCTGAAGTTTTGGAAAGGGCTACGATAAAGATAGACGCAGCCGCATCTCAACCGGAACCTTCAGCCATCACAGAAGTCAGTGATAAGTGGCAATTTTGGGGAACTGGTCGAATGGCCTGGTACGTTTAACGCTCAATGTTCAACTATTCCCCCCAGGCAAAGTACTAACTTTGTTGAAACAGCCCGGGAAGATACTACGCAACAATGGCTTTGAAAGTGATCATCGGACAAATAATCACTCATTATGATATTTCAGCCCCCGAGCCCAACGCCAAGAGTGTGTTGACTTGGCGTTCAACATTCCTTCCTCGAAATAGCTTCCCGGTGGTTCTGACGCCCATCTCGGCATAAGTAGCCCGCGAAATGGTCTTGAAGAAATCTTTTTTTTTTTTTTCTTTTCCAAATAATTGTTCATACTTTGATTTTGCAGGCCGTTTCTGAATTATAAATATCAACAGTCGGGTAAAACGAAAGTGGAAGATAACATGAAAGAAGACATTGTATATTGACATTCGTTACTTTTGAGCACCCCTCATAGCCGCATCCTAGGCTACAACCAAATCCCAAAACTAATATATTTATATTCCAAATGTTTTCAAGTCGTAGCCATTTCCCAATTCTAGTGCTGCGATGTAGCTGCGTCTTGCCTTGACCGTCCGATGCCAGTTATCAAGCTTAGAGAATTGACCCCTTTCGAGATATCCCCTCTGTGATGCCATATCGATGCCCCAACAAACATTGAAATCGGCCAAGCCAAACTTACGACCAGAGAACCATGGTCTCTCGTCATCAAGAGCATCCTCGAGGAATTGGAATATTGGTTGAAGTGAGTTCTTCTTCCAAAAGGATATCAGCGGAGACAGCAGAAAGCCAATGGCAAATGATAGTCCAAATGGGAGCAATGTGACAAGAGCCTCGATAACCACAAGATGGTCAACTCGGGCAGATAGTGTCATGACAGCGAAACTTTGGAAAAAGATGTCGCGGTTCTTGTCCTCACTGGCAACCTCCCAGAGGCCTTGGCCGTATTCGTCACTGAGGAAACGAAGAATCAACAGCGCCTCTGTGAGCACGCCTGGGAGTACTTGAATGGTTGGGACGGGTTGGTCCGTTGTTGATTCGAGTGTAAGAATCGGCGATTTGCCAAGAGGGAACACGTCTTTGAGCTCCGGTGGAGCTTGCCCTCGGCCCCGATAGTAGTTTTTCAAATTGTATTTTATACCGTTTGCTTCCTTCAGTTCTTCGAGTGCCCAGAGACACCGAAAAGCGGCAGAATGACTCAAATGATGAAGGGTTGGGATGAGCGTCTGAGGCATCTTGGCGTTAAAATGTAGTGAAACTAGTAGTGTTGAAGCGTGTGGATGCGGAAAGCACTTGCGACAAGGTAATTGAATAAACTTACAGACAAAGACTGCCAACACAAAGGCCTTCTTGAAGAATTGATACGCGGAGGTGGCTTTATATGGTTATCTGGGGTCTTACTCACGTCATGGAGGGGTGTACAACGCTCAGTTCTAAGCTTGCCAATAAAATGAAAGGGTTGAATGTAATGAGCCAACAATAAAAAAGCCCAATCAAGTAGGTTTAGCGTAGGATTGGGAAAATGCGCTTGTATTCAAGAGATAGAGCCAACAGTTAAAATAAACCCATGCCTATATTTGTCAAAAGGAGTGGGGTCGCATACAGGCGCCGCATATAGTGGTAATAATAGGGGTTACTGGATAGTGCTTGGAATATGACCTCGAACTACGATAATCTTCCAGGATACAGCGGTCCATCGACTATTCTTCCGCATGGCTTCCGGAAACAGCCCTGGGATTCTAGGTCTATATGTACACAAAGAAGACGGAAATCGGCGACCATAGTTGCCGACTTGCCTTACCCATCCCAGGCGCTAAGGCGGCTGGATCTCAACACTGAGACATTGAATATTTACTGTATTGAGTCTAAGGGCCTATGGCAGTAGTTGTATCAAAGGAGTAAGACTCTGTCTTCAGACTGAGAGAGCAGCATGAACCAGGCTCCCATCAACAATATTTATAGTAAGTTAAATATAAATAAAAAAGACGAGAGTGTTCATTAATTTGATAATATTCATACGGACTCTATAGCGTAAACCATGATCAAGAAATTATATCCCTTCCCACGACGACTAACTCAAGCTAAATAAGATAAAAAGGCGTCCCGCGGATAGTGACAGAACCATTAGATAGAATCATTGCTGAAAGGCTGATCGGAATTGTGCTTTGACTCCTGACTCCGCAATATCTGAAATAAGATCTTGCTAAGGCTTCTCGCCATCTCCGATTTCCTTCCCAAAAACCAAAGCGCCTTGACGCAAGTGTCGCAACGTCTTAGACTTTCCTTGTACTCATCACTCTCTCGGCCTAATATTGCCCACTCCTGCTGCCGCAGGTCCTTTGCCACGCTTAAATGAAATATAGATGCCTTGGTAAACGCTCTAATAAGCAACACAGTCCAAGGTTCCGTCAAGATAGAGCCTTCGTTGACGGCGAAATGATAACCAGGCAACTGCTCCGTCGGTATGTTGCCGGCTTCCTGAGGTGTGGTCACCCTTGCGAGATCGGACAACTCTATGGCGCTTGATTTCCTAATTCTCATTGCCAGGCTAACACCGAGACGCTCTAGGCTTGCATCCTCAATCCCAAGCGCATTTTGATCGACGAACTCAATCAGGTCGGCAAGCATAAGTGCTCCCAGGTGCCAGGGAATATGGATGCAGGGAAACCAGCTTTTTATGCGTATCGGAACAGAATCATAGTTATTAATCAAGGATCGGAAGAAGGCCCCATGTGTTATGTTCCAATATCTGTATATCTGCGTTGCCTTCTGGATAATATCCTCGATTATGTGGCCTCGTGCTTGCTTTCTCAATGCATTTTGTAGGTAAGAAACATATCGGAACAGCAAAACTTTCACTGCTGCTGACCGATTGACGGCTTTGGCACAAGACTCGTAAGGACACGGCCAAGATAGAGTTGAGGGGTTCGTCGGGTTGTCTTGGGCGAAGAGCTGGAGGTTCCAATGATAATTGGTTGTTCGGTCTATTGCAGAAGGCGAGCTATATGCAGCATCGTGTTGGCAGTCTTCGTCTGCCAAAGCAACGGGCCGCCCATTCATTGACGAAGAGACGGTGTCGAACATGACGGCAAGCCAATACAATTGGCCGATAGTAACTCTATTCTCTGAGGTCATCTTTGAAATGGGGTTTTCCACTTGTCGTGAGGAATAAGTGTAGTTTGATCTAAATAGTCCCGTCTCACTTGCTTCGAAGTGGTACTTGAGAGCTTGGATTTTCCGACTCGCTCTCTCCGTGTATATTGGCGGTCCATCTTGGGATATGATTTCCGTGATTTGGGGTAACGAATCTTCCATGTCACTGTGCCCATTGTCCATGGAAGAGCTAGCAACGCTAGTCCTAGAATAATCCTTGATTACCCATGGCCTTTGAATTAGACTAAATATGAGCTCGGCATACACGACTCGATATGATTCTAAACTTGCGACATCTTCAAGAGCCTTCTTTGCTTGTTCCCAAAGTGAATGCTGAAAACATTGCTCGAATTCGTCTTCAAAGTCATCGGCCATCTCTTCTGATTGAGGTGGATCGAGACGGTCCAGAGAGGTTAAGAACATCTTCTCTCTCCGCCGACGGCCCTGGGACCATTGAGTGGCGAATGCCATTATAACTAAGTTGAGTGCCTTAGATATCGCATGGTTTTCGGTAAGAGTAAGTTGGATTAATCCTGTAGATTGAGTGACTCGATCAAGTAGCTTGACGCGACGGTATATTGAATTCGACCGTGTCGGACTGTCCTCGATCGTAGTTGGTGAATCTCCCCTCGTTGGTACTATTGCTTCTGAATAGGAAGGCCGTTGAGACCTTCTTGATTTCATCTTGTATGGGCACGTCTCCTCGGCTAGCCAACACGCAAGATTATTCTCTAGCACATCATAATATATTCGAAGCAGGCTTTCTGTGATCAGCTTGTTGTTGAAACTCGCCATGGGCTCCTGATTAGTACAAGTGGGAGAAATTGAAGCGGCAAGTCGTTCAGACCAAGTATCGCTTGGTCGACGCGTTCGATTATTTCTTCGTATGTATTTTCTTCTATGGTACGCAGATTGTATCGAATAACTGGGATTGGTTGGCATCGAATGTGGCTGAGAAATCCCTGAGATAGTCGTGAAATGGTCCAAGTCTGTGGCTTGTGAAACGGAATCCAGGTGGGGTTCGGAGGAGGTATAGTTTTCTACCTCTGGTAAGTAACTAGAAGACGTGGCTGACGGTCTGAGCATGAAGTTTTGGACCCCAGTATGTAATTCTATACCTGGACTAGATTCGGCCTCTAAGGGGCATGTCGCATTATCTGGAAACACCGCTGCCCCCAAGCTGTGAAGAGACGCACCCCAACCTAAGGGAGAGCGGTTTGGCGGGGATGTTTGCAAGAAACTAAATGTGTCGCTTGAATTGGTTGATATAAAATCATCCAAATTTTCGATACCATGTTGCCCAGGCAAAAACCCACCTTCTAGGGGTGCGTCGGTTAAGATAGGAAAGAGAGGTCTTCCATTTTGGTCTGCCCAGTACGGGTTCAAACTGCATTGCTTCTTCGTCTTGACGCAGTAAGAGCATGGTAGAGTTTCTATGCTCAAGAACACAGTAAGATCAGCTTCTCAAAAATTGAAGAGAGGCTTTAGTGTCGTACCTGATGAGAACCCTAACCCTTCTCCATTATTAACCCGATAGCCGTCGCAGGCCTTCTTGCTTCTCCTACATTGCTCACACGAATGGTTTTGCCGCCTAGTTCTTATATCGGACATTGTCTAGCGCTTGAGGTTACAAGCTCATAGGAATCTTTAAGAATCTGAAGGTTAGGTATATGCTCCGGACCAACCTGAGGGTCCGCAGTGAGTTGAGTAGTGATGGTCCCAGCTGGACACCCACCCTATGAGATACCGTCAGAAGCTGTTAGGAGAGCCAAAGACGAGAAGTGGTGGAAATAAGATGTGTATGGTAAAAGATCTATTCCTTTTCACCGATCCCATCCCACACTACTGCATCGCGCCACAGAGTGCTAGTCTCTCTTATGTGGGGTCAAGTGATGTTCCCCACGGGGTAACGGCACGGGGATTGGGCCGTAGGTGTGTTCGGTCCACCGCAGATCCCCCAATATCTGCGAGTTCATACGCTAGTCTATCTAGAGTGTTTATTAGGTAGTGAAGGTGAAGATTGAATCTATTAGCGTAGTAGAATTGATTACTGTTTTGGCGTTTTGGCACTATTACTCTATCGGGCATCATGCATGCCACGCTCATGTCGACAAATGAAGGGAGTATTCGTAATCAATGCTCCATATATGTAGGTGATTTAGTTCAAGTCAATTCGTCTCTCTAATTTGAGTTAATTATCCATTCGAACAATTTCCCAAGACCACGATGAAGTCAACCCGTCGACTATAGCACTTCCCTAGCTAGATACACCCATGTGGTATATCTTGGAGCGCAAACATTGTTAATGCCCTCTTCTCGCGGAGGTGTGGAGAGTGATCTGTTGGAAGTGAGGCACCAGTGCTTTCTCCAGAAGCGATCGGATAGTAGTGTATTTAGATGATCTAAGGTCTAAGTCCTAAGCTGTAAACTAGTGTGAGAAATAGACCTATATATACTAGGGATCACCCGGCCTATAGTTATACCGATCCCTACACATGCTGGGGTCTATTAGACCCGCTTCTCCGTAACACCTCTGCCTTCGTCTTTCCGCGGGGGGACGATAGTTGATAGATCTCCTAGGGGTAGCATAAGTGGGAACTCAACGGACAAGAGTACCGACGCCAAAAATAGGTACCACCCTAGTAAGGAAACTGCAAATAAGAGACCGGCCCCAACATGTTGTAGTGTTTTTGCCCTCTCAGGGAGACCGTGGGCGACAGCAAAAAACGAAGCTGAGAGAGATCCAACTGTTTCCCAATCCAGGTCAGCTATGCTTTGGTTTTCATTCAAGGATCATGGAAGTGGCTTCTTACATGTCGGAACGAGGAGGAGCAAGAGGAGAAAGAACACTACGTTAGTCCGTATGCTGGCGACTGTGAGGACAGTACACAGCAATATCATCGCCACCAGCAAGAAGGAAAATGTTGCGTAAAACTGTGGCTCGTCTAACCCTTCAGCGCCAATCCCGGATGTTGAATAGATGCCGTACGCGCCATTCCCGGGGACGATGGTCGCACCGAAAGTGAGCCAAAAGCCCCCAAAGATGCCGAATACAGTAGCCGGAAAAGTATTGCATAAAGTATAAGTCAGTATAACGGAACGAAAGGTAAAGATACCGGTCTTGAGTTACCTAAAATCCACTCGCCAATTCCACCGAGAAGCACTAGTAGACCACCGAGGAAGAAGTATGAACCACTCCAACGGCATCTTAGCCCTGAAACTTGGTATTTCAAGAGTTCGGCTTACACAATTGCGGCACCGTTGAACCCTCCTGCACCTTGCCACTCTAGCAGAACCATCGATAAGGGAGTTGAGCACAACAAGAACCCCCCTAGGGCTATTAATTTAGTCAGTTCTAGTTGAGGATATGATGGAATAGCTTAGTCAGACCGACCTAGAGGTGTTGGGTTGCCTACCGTCCGGCGAAGCTTCCCATTGACATGGTTTTTCGGCGCTAGGTAGAGCTGCTCAAAGAGCTCAGGGGAGATGGAAATGCCGCTTGCTGTTGCAGTACGATCTAGCATCTTGCCACGGTGCTCAGTTGGGGCTTTGTAGTCTTGGTGGGACATGGTGTCCCAAGCGATGATATATCAACAGCAAGATGATCGAAAGAAGGGTGACACTGTTAGAACTGCGTCCAAAGATGAAGGTATTATCGAACATATAATGTCATACGGCCAAGACTGCCAAGACCTGACTAGACCCTAATAAGCACTCCGGATACTCTTCCGCGCCCGGAGGACTAATTAGATATGAAGCTAACGCATACCACAAGCGGATTGATACCCCAAGCGGATTGACAGTTTGGCTTGGCGTACCCTGTAAGCCAATTTCTTAGCAGGGGTACTTACTCCACTTTTTAATAACTTTGCAAAAAATAGTCGTACGAAAAAAAAGTTAGTATTATTGGATTTGCAATTTAATAAGGAATTTAAAATTATTTTTTAAAATTTTTAGCTATTTTATTAGAGTGTATATATTTAAAAACAAATTTGCAAGGATTATTTTAGCGTGGTTTTTAATAGCGCTTTAAATAAAATAGCTAGAAAATTTTAAAAAATACTTTTGAATTTCTTATTGAATTGCAAATTTAATAATACCAACTTTCTTTTTGTACGACCATTTCTCGCGAAGTTATTAAAAAGCGGAGTAAGTACCCCCTGTAGAAAAATTGGCCTACAGGGTACCTTAAGTTAAAGTGTCAATCCGCTTATGGTATGCGTTATCAAGAATTTTAAACTCGTATGCAAGAATACTAATAATAAAGCATGAAAGCCTAACGAATTTCCGAACAAATAAAATTATATAAAATTATATTGAGGCCCTCGCGAGTATAAATAAGCCTTAGGATTCCTAAAGTCCCAAACTAAAATAC
Organism: Xylaria digitata; assembly: GCA_022495195.1. Lineage (NCBI taxonomy): Eukaryota > Fungi > Ascomycota > Sordariomycetes > Xylariales > Xylariaceae > Xylaria > Xylaria digitata. The sequence continues at coordinate 78,710 of MU377121.1, forward strand.
TCTGGAATCTAAGGACTTTGAGACCTTGAGGGAATTATTAGTTGAATAGACTCGTTCTAAGCTGCTAAATAGAGCCCCTTGTCACACTAGGCAACAACAGAAACACGAGTCCCGTGGCACGGCCAGTACCAATATTTCTAGCTCTCGGCGCATAACACATCGGAGTCTATTCTAGATGAAAGAATCGCGGGGATTCCAACGACTGTGTACGTGGCAGTAACGTAATGTGCCTATGAGCAGGGATTAGTTAGTAGAAGCGTCGTGTCAATGCATGAAAAGATATACCTTGTATGGTAAGTTCCGCGAGGCCACTTACAGTGACCGCGAAGGTATACTGCAATAAAATCTGTCACGTTTGGGAAGTCTCTCGAGGTCAGGTACAATATAATGTATCTTCTGTACAGTAGGTCTCATACAAGACTAAAGCTTGTAGAAAGGAAGAATAGTGTGCGGAGCACACCTGGATAGATTATAGTGATATGGGCAGACAGAATTAGAGAGAACACACTCTGATTGGTGGTTTGGTTGGTAGTGCACCGGAATTATGACAAAATCACTTCCCGAATGGATACTCACTACCCGTTTAAATGTAATATATAATAACTAAGATAAATAAAAAATGATGTTGTTATGTAATTAATGTATATTGATTTGTAGTTTTATTTGTAAGTAATTTATAACATGGGTGGCCAATCTAGGTGGCCTTAGTTCTGCGGCCATTTCTGATTTAAGGTATTTCTTTAGAACATATTATTCTGGACCTATGGGACATACTCTTATTGTAGATTATTGGTTAGAGAGGTTCATAAAAGCAAAAATTGACCTCTGACGATTACGTCAACTCTCCTTTCTATTCCTCTTTTCTTGGTGGGTGTCACGATCTCATGATGCGAACAAAGAGAATTCCCTGTATGTAGTGGTGACTTAACTATGAAGGTATCCCAAGAACCTCGCGCATCAATGAATGTCATATCCTTACCCATACTAGCAGTCCTGACAGTGGGTACTGTTAGTATATTGTTAAGAAACAGTAACTGCTACTATATATCGCCCATCTGTACACTAACAAATCCGACCCCGCGTTAAAAAATCAATCAACAAGTATATGCAAGAGTGGCGCGACTTCAACGGCATTGCATACGTTATAAAACACCTATCATAGGAGATATCTATCCTAAGTAATACCCCTGCATAGTAAATAGTATTGGTTTCCCGACGCAATCACCCCAGGTTAGATCAAGAACGAATCGCCCCCCTCTCTTCCAACATCGCTCAGAGATAATAAATTCACAACAACGCTAGAGTCTGCAGCCAAAAGTTCTAACTGCTCTCCGAATCCCTCGCCTGATGACTTGCCGCGTTTTACTAACGCTGGTGCTGTAATGACCTGTAGGCAATCTTGATTGATGGGGGCGGCACTTTCCACAGTCTCGGAGTAGTATTCCAGGTCTTCGAACGACCAGCGAATCCAAGCAACTTGCCTACTGATTTCGCGGTCTAAAATCAGAGCCTTTTCAATGATTTCCATGAGTAGCTTACGATATCGTTCATCTCCCGAGCTCGAGATAATATTCGATGTGATTGGATTGATGCGCTTTTCCATCAATGACTCTGCCAATTCTCTCCAGCTCTTCTGCACTTCCACAGGATCTTCTGCGTGGAACATCATATTCGTCGTCGTGGCTCGCCAGATGTGGAATTTCCGGAGTGTTTCATTTTCGGAATCGTTCTCTTCCTCATCTGGATTGCTAACTGTTTTGCAAGAATAAGTACACTCGGCGCACTGTGTCCAAAGAAGAACAGCACGCTTACTGGGTCTCAGAGATTTCGAAAGCTTATATAAGCCCTGGCCCACTTCATCATCGGCGGGCCATTGGTAACGGCCGAAAACCCGCTTCTCCAATACACGCCAGATGAATGATTGCGCAAGGGCGGGAGATACTGGGCACTGGCCATATTGCTCAGGTAATACCAAACTACCTTTCCTTCCTTCGGGCGACTGAGGCCATGGCTGTAGTGGCAAACCTCCAAAGTATTTTTCCGAAAAACACCGTATGTCGTACCTGAGCTCTTCAACCAAATCTTTTAGATAGTCGTCTGTCACAATATGGGAGGGTTTGGTGTCCGAAAGTTGCTTGCTTAGTTCGTGAGCAACCTGTTTCCATTCCTTCCTAGTAAGGTCGAGGGTGTTCTGTGTTTTTATGTGTAGCTTTTTCTCCTCATCGAGTTGTTGTTCTAGGGACGCAATCTTTTGATGTAATTGCTGCAAGGACGCCTCGTCTAGTTGAATGGTGACTTCTTCGTCTTTGACTGACATACCCAACGGAGAAGTATTAGCGGCAGGTTCCATGTATCCAAAATATCCGTTGATGTGGAAAGTATGACACTGCTAGATTTAAGGCAAGAGGTTTGATAGAATTGAAATTGATTTTCGTAGCTCACCAGGTCTGCTTTCCGAAGAAGCACCGATATCGCCCTCGCTGCTCTCAGTGATTCCTACTAGTGGGTTGAGGTCGGAAATTGGGATTCCAGTTGAAGCCATGTTTTCGTATGGTCTGAGGATTCTGTGTGGTATAACTGGGGGGAATGAAGAAATTTTGTGAGATAGGGAACTGGGGAAATACCCAAAGAGCCAGACCGTTATTCATCCATCTAGTGTGGCAGGCTTTTGGCCACTCATTGATGCTGCGGCCCCCTGACCACTAAAGCTATTACACATCCTGTCTGCTTGCTCGATTAGGAGATTTCTGCCTAAAGCTATATATCATAGGTTGTTCGGCTTTGGCTAGATCGACAATTAATCAGTACGCGTAAATTCATCGTATGCTATGCAAAACACAGCGGCATCAGCATGCGTAAAGAGGGGCGGAGGAAGAAAAAGCAAGCCACCGGAAAGCGTGCATATACTCCACGATAAGGGGCCCGTTCACCTTCCCCTTGAGATGACTGGCTACTGCTGGGGTGATAAACGTCGTATTACGGTACTTGTTGGGGGCCTCGCGGTCGACAGCAAGCCACTCATGGACGAGGGCGTGACGGCATATCTTGGCTTTCACTCGTTTGGTGATATCGAGAAGATGATTTTGCCTACTAGTTTTGCTGGGTATTACAAGGGTAAGTAGGCAACTCCCATGCAGGGGGAGCAGCCAAAGAGGATCTTTGGCGAATTAGCAGAAACCTTCTAACCGCGTACCATTTTGAATCGCAAACTTTCCCCTCAGTGGCTTCTGACTACATGGTATGCCCAATTGTCGCAATCCTCACAGCCTACCGTTACAGCTGATACAAGCCATATTTGATGTTACGGTTACGACGCCGAGTCTCATCGGCGAGCAACTCTAATGCCTTTCATGCAACCGACCTAATCTGCGAAGCAATAAAAGGTTCGTGATCTTCGTATTTACCGAAATCATACGATCGTATTCGCCCGACCTCCATCTCCGCTGAGGCCTGCATATGCGATACAAAGCAAAGACGTCTTGCTATTGGGCACCTGCAACATAGGGTTACAAAATCAGAAATACTGATGAATTCTCAGCCTTAATTATCTTAATTATGCTGGGTTTCGCGAAGCCCAAGGATTTTGTCCTGTCTATGCGCCGGCTCATAGTATGCCCGCTCTGGTGACTTGAAGTATTTATTATTAGGGCTAAGTACGGTATGTGTTTGGCTCTGAATCTCTAGCCTTCTGTTAAGCGCAAAGTTTCCCTGAAGACCTCTCTTATACACCTTCCGGGGGTCTATTTGATCTAGCCGTGATTTACCAAATTTTTCACCACCTTCGCGATGGCCCCCTCGCCCCTTGAAGAACTCCCCTCATCCCTCAGACGTGGCCTCGAGGCAAATCCGACCATCTCGGACGATGATAATGAAAACATCTTGGTGATTGGCATCGACTTCGGCACAACGTATGCTGTCTAACGTTAACTATGACTGACATATCCAAGTGGTGAAGTTACTGACCTAGGTGTTCTTAGTTTTTCCGGTGTGGCCTGGGCTACCGCCGCAGATTTCATGAGCGATAACATTAATATAATCACCAGTTGGCCCAAGAATGGATCAGAGGAGGGCAAAGTTCCAACTGAGATGTATTATGAACAAGATGGAAGTGTTTTGTGGGGATCTCTCGTAGAGCCAGATTGCGATCCTGTCCGATGGTTCAAGCTCTTGCTCGTACATGAGGAAGACCTTGACCCTGATCTTAAGTCTTCTGAGTTCATACACAAAGCCCGCAAGTTTCTGGCAGAAGAGGGCAAAACAGCCGTCAATCTAGTTGCTGATTACCTCTGTGCGCTTTGGGATCATACACTCGAAACTATTAAGAGAGCTGTCGGCGAGGCTCTCCTCAAGGCACTGCGATTCAATGTTGTTATCACAGTCCCAGCTATATGGAAAGAATATGCTCGAGGTTACATGGAGCAAGCCGCCCGAGACGCAGGTATTTTAAATGAAAGGCTTGCTGGAGATACCACTCTAAAGTTTGTCCCCGAGCCCGAGGCCGCTGGACTATCAACGCTCTCTGATGTTACGCGGAAAGTATCCAAAGATGATGTCTTTGTGATCTGTGATGCCGGTGGGGGTACTGTCGTAAGTCTCGCTCTCGTGTTAGAAGAAGGGAAAATTGAATATGTATAACTAATTATCTTAGGACTTGATCACCTACAAGGTTAGCAATGCCAAACCCATCGCGATAGAAGAGGCCGTAGAAGGAAAAGGTAATGTGCCCGTCACTTCAAGGCCTTCCCAGCATTGAACTGACACCATTGTCGATTAGGTGCTCTTTGCGGCGGTATCTTCGTTGATCAAGCCTTCGCCATCAAGTGTAAGAAATGCTTGGGGAAAAGGTGGGAGCGTCTTAGCGGGAATGATAAGAACGACGTGATGCGCCGAGACTGGGAGAAGGGTGTGAAACCTCAATTTACACCATCACTCGATAAGGACTATGACATACAGGTTCCTGCTTTGGCAGGGATAACCGATGATCCCAAGTCTGACCCCATGATAAAAGGTGGTCGAATGAAATTCACGAGGTAATTATTCTGCTGCCATATTTCTGCCTTGCTGTAGTATTGACTCTATATCTAGAGCTCATATAGAGAACATCTTCAGCGGTGTCTTCAAAGACATAGACAAGTTGGTAGATGATCAAATCGAGAGCTCGAAAGAGCGAGAGCTATCTGTTACGGTAAGTTTTTTTAATGGTTTAAAATGTTGGTACGCGATATGCTAAACATATTTAGGGCATTATTTTGGTAGGGGGCTTTGGCGCCAGTCCTTACCTGTATGAACACTTGAGGGACCGTTATAAGGCCACCGGTATAGACATTTTGCAGGCGAGTGGCATGAAACCGTTAGTATTGAAATCTATATTTTTAGGTGACTATACTGACACTAAATAGGCGTACTGCAATTTGCCGGGGCGCTGTAATTAAGGGATTTGTCGCCATTGCCAGAGACAGCCAGTCCGACAAATTGAACGTTGATACTCTCCCAATCAAGGTTACATCCACAATCTCTCGTTCGAGTTATGGCAACTCATACAAATGCAATTTCATGCCCGAAATTCACGAGGAAAGCGATAAGGTTTGGGATGAGAGAGAATATGCGTATATGGCTAAGAACCAAATGGAGTGGTATCTAACGAGGGTAAGTATCACAATCCTTAGATAGATCTTCCTATTGTATATAGCTAACTATTTAACAGGGCGAGGTGGTGTCTACTAAGGATACCGTACGTAAATCGTGGTGGCGCACTTTTACAGATGAAAACGACTTCGGTGGTTCGATCACCGTGGAGATTCAGAGTTGTGATGAAAAGGTTCCGCCGTCCCGGAAGAATGACTTGATTAAAACTGAGTACTCGATTAAGTGTGATGTCGGTATACCTTTTTCCCAACTGCCTGATTGGGTAAATCCCGAGGGAAAAAAGTTGAAGAGACTTCACTACGACATCGAGATGGTTCCGTCTGGAGCAGCTCTTGAATTCAGTGTCTATTTTGATGGTCGGAAGATGGGGGCATCGAATGTAGCAGTGAAACTTGAATGATACGAGATCGGGCAACAAATAACCCTTTGGTGGTGGCACAACTATTCTTTTTTTTTTTTAGGTTGAACCCCATGGGTTAGGTATTTGTGTTGATGGGCGTAGAATATTTAGTTTTGCATACAAATGTTAAAGTGTTAGTATGGGAGCCTTTAGGACAGGAAGTTCTGGGATCTGTTAAACATAAGGGATATAAGCTTATTCGGTATATTGACTAAAGGGGTATCCAATGGCGGACCTATGTTAGGATAACAAGGGCCCTTATACAATTCTGCTTACAGACGCAGTTACTACTATATAAGACTTATATTAACATATTAATTAATATAACACATTAAACTTAATTATATACTATTGTTTATATTTAGCAAATAAAAGTTTTATTGCTATATTAAACTATTAATTAAATAGCTACTAATTTAATTAAGTAATTAATATATAAAAACTAATTAATTAAAATATAAAAATTGCATTTAAAAATGCAACCAACTTTTATTTTTAAAATAAAAAGCTTAAAAATAAAACAGTTAATTTAAATTTATAAAATTATATTATACTAAATTTTAAGTAAAAAATATTATAATTAAAATAACTAATTAACGTATTTTTCATTTAAACAGGTTACTTAATTAACCGGGTCACCTTAAAACCTATAACGTAGTTTATAAGCAAGTTGCTTATTTAAGCAAATTGCCTACTTTTTACCACTTTTTTATTTTCAATTATTAATAACTTTATAATTAATTAAAATTTAATTAAAAACTAATTAAATTTTAAATTTGTACTTAATTTTATTTTTTTTTTACAAGTTTTTAAATTATAGCTAGCGTTATTACATTGTTTATATTGTTGTTAACGTAGCGCATTTAGTTTACTATTATTATAATTGTTTAGTTTTTTTGTTTATATTAACTTTTATGCTTTTTTTTTAAACAACATAATTAAATACATTTTTTATAATAAAGCTTTTTTATTTTATAAACGTTTTTTTTTTGCTTATAAAAATAAATTAATACGCTAATATTTAATTTGCTTTTAATAGCTAATTAATAGCAATATAAATTTTAGTTAAAAAGCTTTTTTAATATTTAAAATTTTGTTTTTTTATAAAGTTTAACTGTATAATTGTTTTATTTAAAGTTTTTAAAATTAGCAACAGCGTTTTTATTTATATATTTAATTTTAAAATTACTGCTTAAAAGTTATATAATATTAATTTTAATTTTGTAAAAGCTATTTAAAATGCTTTTTTAAACGCAATAAAAAATTTAGTTTTAATAATATAGTTAATATATAACGCATCCCCCAATTGACTTGGCCACCCAATTAAATGGGCCACCCTTTAAACCCATACAAAAATCGTTTATGCTTTATCACGTGACTATTTAATAACTTTACAAGCTTTACTCCTATAATAAAATAAATTATATGGTTAGATTCGCAATTACAAAAGGAATTCAATGATATATTTCTTTTATTTATAGCTATTTTATTTATTAAGTTATTAAGCAATACGCTAAAATAAGCGCTAAAATAATCTTTGCTTAGCGCTATATTAGTGTATTGCTTAAAAACTCGCTTAATAAATTAGCTATAAAATAAACAAAAATATTATTGAATTCTTTTTTTAGTTACAAATCTAACGGTATAATTTATTTTATTATACGATTAGAATTAGTAAAGTTATTATATTGTTAAATTGTATACATTTTTATATATAAAATAATCTTTTAAATCTTTTTTATTTTTTAAAACTATTATGATATAAATATAATAAAAAGACTTATATATTTTGATTCCTTATTTAATTGCGAATTTAATGGTGTTTTCTTTATATTTTTATGATTTTTATTAGTAAAGTTATTTAAAGGTTTATATATAATGTTATGTAGTAGTACGTAGCAAGGGGGTGGCCCATTCAATGGGGTGGCCAAGTCAATTGGGAGATGCGTTAACTTAACAAATTTTAATATTTAATAGCTATATGTTTTTTTTTAACATATTATAAACTTTAATATTAAGCAGCTAAATTAAATAAAACAAATGTAAAAATAAAAAAATAATTATACTATTATATTTTTTATACTATTGTTTAAATTTAGCTAAAATATAGCTTTTATATTAGTTTAATATTAACAAACAATATTTATTTATTAATAACAATGTAGTATATTGTTATAAACTAACAAGAAAACGGCCTGAAAAGAAAACTTAGCGCGGTTATAAACCAGATAAAAGGCTGGACTAAAAGATAAGCTATAGCCAATTATAAGCGCTAAAGGTTATGTAATAAATAAAAAAATAAATGTTTTATTTAAGCTATTTAAAAAATGTGTAAAAAAAAAATTATTATAAAAACGTAAAAAGTTCTTTTTATATTTAGCATTAGTTTTTTTTACTTTATTGTTTAATTTAAGCTTATAGTATTATAATTTAGGTGCATTACCAACTAAACTACTAATTAGAGTGTGTTTTCTTTAATTCTGTCTGCCTATATTACTATAATCTATTTAGATGTGCTCTGCACACTATTCTTTACTTCTACAAGCTTTAGTCTTGTATAAGACCTACTGTACAGAATATACATTATATTGTACCTAACCTCAAGAGACTTCCCAAACGTAACATATAGTTAAGTTTTTAGAATTAACTATAAAAAAGTTAACCTTTTAACAACTTATTTAGTGCACTTACCTAATATCCCCTGTGTTACTTCCTACCGAGTGTTACCCCACCCCGGTTATACGGCCCACACAATAACCTATACCTGTAAGTGGACCAACTTATGTGGAAAGCTTACACTTATAAAAATAGGACTAAATTGTTACATATATATATATATATATTAAAATGTTTTATTTATTTTAACGCAATTTTATTACTAGTTTATTTATTAAAACTAATTATAAGCATTTAATTATATAAAAAGTTAATATTTTTATATTATTATTAAAAATAATAAGCAACAAAATAAATTTTTTAGCTAAATTAATATAACTAATTACTTTTGCTTATTTTTTATTACTAAGTTATACTGTTTTATGTTTTTTATATTAATTAGCATATATAACTATTATAATTAAAAAAATAACGTTTATTATAAACTTAATTTTATTAAAGTTTTATATATATAAAACATTTAAATTATACGTTTATTATTTTAAAATTTTTATATAAAGCTTTTTAAAAGTTATATTTATATATATAACACTGTTTAAGCTTTAAATAATATTTAACAAAGTTTTTTGCTTAAAGCTTGCTAATAACAGTAGCGTTATATAACTTTTAAAAAAAATTAGCTATACTTTTAATATTATAAAAGCTAAAAGCATATTTTTAGTTATTTAAGTTAATAATATATTTAAAAAGCATATTTTTTTTAATTAAATTAAAAACATATAAATTAGCGTATGCTTTAACTTTAATAATTCGTTTGTTTATTTTATTATATAATATTATATAAAAAATATTATAAATTTTGCAAGCGCGTTAAACTAAAATTTTTTAAAATAATTACATAGCTTAAAAAGCTAAAACAATTTTTGTTTTTTAATTTAATTCTAATATTAAGTTGTTAAAAAATTATTATATAACAAAATAATAATGTACGCGTTAAATAAAAAAGTAGGCAACTTGTTTAAATAAGCAACTTGTTTATAAACCACGTTATAAAAATTAATATTTAATTTTTTAATAACTTTACAAATATTATAGCTATTAAAGTGCAGTTTAAAATTCTAAACTAATAACTTAATAAAAAAACCAAAAATATTTTTATTTATTTTATTACTATTTTATTTAAAGCTTTATATAAAACCACGCTAAAATTTTAGCGTAGTTTTTAATATAGCTATAAATAATATAGTAGTAAAATTGGAAAGAATATTTTTAAATTCTTTATTAAGTTGTTAGTTTAGAATTTCAAACTGCACTTTAATGGCTATAATATTTGTAAAGTTATTAAAAAATTAAATATCGATTTTTATATGGGTTTTCGGGGTGGCTTATTTAATTGGGTGGCCAAGTCAAGTAAGAGATGCGTTATACAGTTTAACAATATAATAACTTTACCAATTTTAATCGTATAATAAAATAAATTATACTATTAGATTTGTAACCTAAAAAAGAAATTTAATTATATTTTTGTTTATTTTATAGCTAATTTATTAAGCAAGGTATTACGCAATACGCTAAGCAGAAATTATTTTAGCGCTTACTTTAGCGTGTTACTTAATAACTTATTAAATAAAATAGTAATAAATAAAAAAAGTATACTATTGAATTCCTTTTTTAGTTACAAATCTAATAATATGATTTATTTTATTACATAGCTAAAACTTGTAAAGTTATTAATTAATCACATGATAAAGCACAACCGATTTTTATATAGGTTTTAAGGGTGGCCAAGTTAATTGGGGGATATGTTATAGTTAAATTATTATATTAATAATTATATTAGTTCAGTTTAATATAACGCTCGCTTATTTGTAGTGCTTGCTTATTAATTACGTTATATTTATTTATAAATTATGTTAAATAGTATTAAAAATTATAACTAATTTTTTTATATTAATTTAATAATATAAAAAATAAAATAAATAATACTGTGTTTTAAAAAAGATTTATAAAAAGCAGACGTAAAGCTTTACTAATGCATACAGTATATAAAATCGCCGCTTTAAAACATTCATAATAATAAAAACCCCCTTTAACCGTAGAAATAACGGGGGTTGCAAGTCTCACCCACAACCAACACCCAGAGGTAACATCGCCGGCGCTTTTTGGGAGCTACTAACGCTATACGAGCTTTTCTGGCGCGCTATAGGGCGGGTTCCTTTAAGTGATTACAACTTCGTGGGTGTATAAAACCTGTATAACGTTAAAACTATGACGTTATCGCCCAGTGTTTACCGGCCCGAAAAGCTATGCGTAATCTGTATCCGACAAGGCCTGAAGTAGATCGCTATCAAAAGAATCGATTGGCTATTGAACCGAAAGTTAAGTATTCACTAACGCAGGTCATGTTAGGCAATGTATGGGAGCGATGTTGTAGATGTTACACACGCTGAACGTTGTGAACACTTGTCCGCCCAATAAATTCGCGATTCGGTGGATAACCTCTGCTGTCTTAAGGCCATTGAAACTGAGGCTATTCAGCCTTCGCTTATTTGAGACATCCGGGCGGACCCCGGAGGTTTGGAACTCTGTTACTTCTGTATATAGAGCCAAGGTCAGCCACCTAGGTGAAGGGAAGCCTTCCGAGTGGTCGGGGACCTTGCAGTGCCCTAGATGATTATTGCAATTGAAGCAATTCCAAGTCCTTAGTCAAGCCCTTGTTATAGCTGCCCTTCCACGCCGTGCGAAACCATTATTTATTGATACCACTACAGACTCACGTCGACAACCACCCCAGCAACTTCTCATGGAAACTATCAGGATCCTGTAGCTGCGGGGCATGTCCCAAGTCTGGAAATTCGATGAGATCCGCGTTTGGCATCGCCGCCACCGCCTGCTTCCCTAACATATCATAGTGGCCCAGCTTTTCCTGCACCTCGGGCGGGCTCCATTGCTTCCCCAACGCAGTATTATCCCGGTTCCCGATCATCAGCAGCGTGTGCGGTTTGAGCGATCCGAACTCATAGACGACGGGAGCGCTGAGCGCCATGTCCGTAGTGAGCGCCTGGTCAAACGCGAAGGCGGGAGCCTCGGTCCCGGCGTAGATATTGGCGAGCATGTTGACCCACACGTCGTAAGATTCGTCCCATGTATTCACATAGTAGGTCGCTTGCTGGTACGCGCGGATCGTCGTGTAATTGCTCACGCCCTCGGCGACGTACAGCGTCTCGATATCCCGGTACGGCACACCGAGGGCCTTCCAATCTTCCAGTCCGATTGGATTGACAAGCACGAGTTCGTTGATGGTCTCGGGGTACAACAGGCCGTAGCGGATGCTCGTCATGCCACCCAGAGAATGTCCGATCAAAGTGATGTTCGCGATCCCCAGCGCGTGCAGGAGACTGTTCGTGTTGTACGACAGCTGCTGTAGTGTATATTGGTAGGACTTGGGTTTCGTGGACTTGCAGAAGCCGATCTGATCGATCAAAATAACTCGGTATCCCTGCTCAACGAGGATGCGTGCAGTGGACTCCCATGTCGGTGCACAGAAGTTCTTGCCATGTAAGCATACGGCGACCCTTCCATTGGGTTCACCGGCTGGGTTGACATCCATGAACGCCATCTCAACATCTTGCAGCTGCGACGAGAATTGAAACAATTTCACAGGCCATGGGTATGTGAAATTGGAACCATTGAGATCGCCATCTTGAGGTGCATTTGCGATCGTTCCGATGGCCTGGGCGAATACCTGAAACGGGGCAAGAACACAGGCTGCGATTACTATCGCCGTCGTAATAGGCTTCATCTTAGACACAGACTGAAGATCGAAGAGCTGGGGACGAACAAAGAATGAAGTTGGTGCTAAGGCTACTTGTTTTCGCTTGGCCTCGTCTTCGTTTCGTCATGTGAGCAATACCTAATATTCTAGCTCAATCCAGAGAAAAAGGGTGATAAGTCAAGACGTGAGAAATTGGCAAAACGAGTATCAGGCCATTGTTGGAGTCGGAGTCAAATTACCCCTCATAACAAAAGCCAGGTCAACACCCCAGTACCTCAAGATTGTTACAAACCAACGGGAAAAGGCCTATTAGGAAACCAGGCGCAGAATGAAGGTAAAAAAATGTTAGATAGTGCGCAACGAACAAGAGTAATCCTATTTTTTTAAACCAGTTTTTTAAGCAGGTAGGGCGCCGAAGCTAAAACGGAGCAGCGGGCGGCTAATGACCGGCGGTGTAGCGCAGAAGAACCAGGGTTTTAGTCAGCAGAGTCGCCCGCGCCGGTGTTGGCCATTTTGTATGTATTCTATCCAGCAGGAAACTAAAACCAATGTTAGCGGATCCTCGTGGTACTCTGACATTGAACGCGCCAACAACGAAGAACAACTACATGTACAGAGTAAACTTCTACTCAAATGGGCCGTTCAGATCTGCTATCGGACTAGTTGTAGCAGTATTTCGCAGTATGCGATGGGTCTAAGCGTAGCGCCGACATCGTGAGGTAGTAATCCTTTGGAAAGGTAAGTAGTTACTTTGGGACCCATCCCCCGGACACAGAGAAGATACCGAAATGAGGGAAATAAAATACTATTGAGGCAGTAGGAACAGACCCGAGTGCGTCTCTTATTGGGAGAAGACAACCGTACTTTCTCGGAGTGACAGTGAGGGAATCGCAGATAAGTACTATGGAAATATTATAGTTTATTTTTTTCTCGATTTCGGTAACTGTCATTTAAACATCGTAATTCAGGAGATTTCCTTCAATCCCCTGTCACTTAAACTAGGATTCTATCAATATAACCTATTGAACTGTACATAGCGGGAACCACGGGCCACAGCCTTTGATAGATCAAATCTCATCATCCTGATACAATCCCTCCTCAAGACCCTTGATTTGCAACGCAAGCAGTCTGGAGTAGTACCGGCACATTGCGAGATTTCCGCCGTGAAACCAGAAGCCCGGGTGGCCGCTCCTTTGCCAGATCGTTCTAATTTCCCCTTCATCGTTAAACCCCCATACATCTCCGACCTTATCAGCGACCTCATCTCCAAACATAAGACGCGTCTGGGTCCGCATGTTCTGATACCCCGTGGCGAAAACAATCTCGTCAGCTTCGAGTTCAGTGCCGTCCTGGAAGCGAAGTCCACGCGGCAGCACCTCATCGATCTCTTGCCCTTGCTTGACTTTAATCTTGCCATCTGCAATGAGCTGAGAAGCCCCGACGTCGATGTAATACCCGCCACCACGCTGGAAGTATTTGAAAAAGAGACCCGCGCCATCGGGACCGCGATCTACCTTGAAGCCAGCTTTATCCAGTCCCTCGAGAATCACCTTGTCGCATTCAGCTTGTCGTTCTGCGATTTTCACTTGAAGAGCCTTTAGGACCGGTGTGGGCAGGCCATGAAGTAATATGTCGGCATCATCAACTGGTGGTCCATCTTCGGAGTAGATTCCTTTCAGAGCAATCTCTGTAATGGCTTTGGATGACACGACATGAGTGCTGGATCTCTGAACAATAGTGATGTCATACCCCTTTTCTAGAAAATCTTGGGCAATGTCGTGAGCTGAGTTACAAGAACCAACTACAATGGCCTTTTTGCCTTGGCTGTTCTCTCTGGCTCCGGGAAACTCGGATGAGTGGCATAAGCGATCGCCTTTGAAATTCTCGATGCCTTTCATTGACGGTTGGTTCTTTTTGCCAGAGTGTCCGGTGGCCTGAATAAGATGACGAGGATGGAAGGTTCGTATATTGCTCGTCCCATCTTCGCGCTTTCGGTTAACGATTACCGTCCACACTTTCTTTGACTCATCCCATTTTGTATAGACGAGCTCAGTCCTCGTCCACACATTGAGCTCAAGGAGAGTGGCATAGGACTCAAAGAATTGGGCGAGCTTATCCTTGGGTGTGAAGATAGGCCATTGCGCGGGGAAGTTGAGGTATGGCATGTGGTCATACCAGACTGGATCGTGGAGGACGAGCTGGTGATACCGTTTTCGCCAGTTGTCCCCCACGCGTTCATTCTGGTCGATAACAAGCGTGTCTACGCCAAGCATTTTCAGACGTGCCGCGGCCGTTAAGCCAGCTTGACCTGCGCCTGGAAATCAAAGTGTTAGATAATTATGGAACTTAGATTCGCTAGCTGCATAAACTTACCAATTACTAGAACGGCCGGCTCGTTACCGGCGTTGATATCGGCCTCGGCTACCCTTTTCTCGGCCCAGTTCTTTCTCCCAGGCTTGCCGCCGTGCTCGGCGCCTTTGGCTCGCCGGTGATTGGTTGCCTCCTCATGCCCACAGAGTTCCTCGAGTCTAGTGTACAAAGTGAATATCTTCCATTGCCCACCTTGCGCCACGAGACGCGCTAGACCGACACCTGTCCCGTGAACTGTGGCCACTTTAATGAAGAGTTCAATACCAGAGACGTTCCCTGATGCGTCGACGGGGATAATTTTGGGGCTCTTGCTAGCTGTTCTGGTGTCAACATCGATAGTCTTTAGTCGAAAGCCATCCTTGGATTCCGTGCAGCTCTGTAGAAATTCGAGAATGCGTGAAGGTGTCTGAACGGTGCGGAAGACCCATGACAATGCGAGATGATCACGCCAATAACCATCTTCCACAAACAGGTTTGCAACGGCTGAATAGTCTTTTGCTTGCAGGGCTTTATTGAAACTTTCCACCAAATTTGAGGCGACCCTGGCGGGGTCGAGGTCCTCAGCGTGTTTTGTTGGAGAGGGAAACTTGGCGACTTTGATGTTGACGGATCCAGGCACACATCGCATGTGCGAGGGGACAAGATGAATAGACTCAACTTCCGCGGTGGCCATAATGAATAATCACAACAAGGAGAAAAGTAGTTTGGGAGTGAAAAGTCTTGCGTTTGGTGGGATAGAATGATACTACGCTAAGTATCTTCTTTGCTCCTGATGCATCTGCAATAGTTCCTCTTCCCTGTGCGACCCCGTGTTATCTCAGCTTTAAAAACACACTTGGGAATTCTCCAGATACAGACTATGAAAATTGCGGAGGCGCCGTACTAACGAAGCCAAGCCGATCGCAGGATCGGAGCCGCTCGGTGGCGCATGATCGACGATCGGACCCGATCATCCCCCAGCGGCCGCCCCGCATCAGGTGATAGATACTTATCGGGTTAATGGACCGTAGCCTGTTTCCGGCCTGTTACTTTTGAAATCCGCAATCAGCCAATACGAGTTCAGCTTGAGACCCCGCGATATGAATGCCACAAGGATCTAGATCCTTGCCTTTCCCCGGGTCGTCCTAATTTCCAATGGTCTGGGGTTACAGTTCTGGGCCCCGGATTTGAGGGAAGTTATGGCTATATGTGACAAGGGGCTCTATTTAGCAGCTTGGAACGAATCTATTCAACTAATAATTCTCTAAGGGTTTTAAGGTCTTTAGATTCCAAAGTTCCCCGGTCTGGGACTTTGGGAATCCTAAGGCTTATTTATGCCCGCGAAGGCCTCAATACAATTCTATATGATTCTATCCGTCCAAAGGTCCGTTGGGCCTTTATGCCTTATTGTTAGTATTTTTGCATACAGGTCTGAGACTCTTGATGGCTTCATATCTAATCAGTCTTATAGTCCTTTACTTGGGCGCGTAAGGGTATCCGGAGTGCTTATTAGGGTCTTGGCAGTCTTGGCCGTGTGACACCTAGAGTAGAAATGTAGAGCGAAACGCGCCCGGGAAGCCAACCAAGAAACCTTATTATGAACTTCAAAGCAGGCTGTGCTCTATGTCGCGTGGGGTTATCGATGCACTAGATGTTGTCTTGCTTGATGTTTCATATAGCACCACGCCTAGAACATCCCTCTCGGCGCAGTTTTCAGCCACATCGTATTATTGAGATATAATACCAAATGCAAACACCATTCGTCAAAGTTTGACATCCTCGGTTACATGATTGATCATCATTTTTCGGGGTCAATCGCCCTCCCCAACCCAAATTTCCCTACCCCAGTCCCCCCACCACCCTGGCGCTATTCAGTGAGACTCTCAGTCTAAGAGTCACGAGTAACGAGTGGGTTAAAGTCGGATATGGCAGCACTTCAGCCTTGCCAGGGGCTATTGAACACAACTAGGGCTTTATATGAGAAAAGAATGCGAGTCATGGTCAGAAGTAGTATGAGCATTGTTAAAACGGTGCCTGACCAGCCTTACTAAGAACTACTACCTACTTACTACTTAAACTAACGACACTAAATCTAGGTGCCAATTGCTGGACTTAGCCCTCCAGAGGCAGAGACAGAGACAGATACCAGTGATACGCTCTCGGTGGCTAGAGCCATGCCGAGTACGGGATAAAGTTAAGACTTGGGCGAAGATCGAGAAGAGAATCATGCTAAAGCTTCTCCATACTACCGATATGCACCTAGGGAGGCGAAGTCGACTAGAAAATGTGCCGCCTGAGAGTTTGACAGTAAGTTGACCTCCACCGGGATCCGGGGTAGCCTGAGTGAAGGAAGTAAGATAACCTCACTAGCCACGGGCCGGGCGGCTGCGGGCCACTTACACTTATCGGCACTATAGGGTAGTTTCCATATAAATCTGTTATTACCC